>PVJX010006780.1:0-75221 GCA_004027295.1 Dolichotis patagonum
TGAAAGGGGAGGAACTGTCTAAAAAAGGGAGGCAGAGGATACTGTTAATGGGGTAACAAGATTTAAAATTTACATTATTCTCACCACTCTGCTTGGATGGATTACGTGCTGTTCCAGTTTGTCTACTTACACTAGACTTGAGGACATGGTCAGCTATCCCAAAAATAAGAGGACATATTATGGTAATCATCCCTAATTTCCCTATCAACTTAATCTGAAGTCCTTTATAAATTATACTGTCTTATTATGACTGATATTATTTGAATCTGGATTGTTAGATTGCTACTTTGTATTGACTGATTTTATTTAAATCTGTTGTGATGGATAGCATCAAGTCTAAGAGTATAGGCAACTACACTGAAGATGACAAGATTCATTAAGATACCCACTCTGGTTTGATTATTACTTGCTTTTCAAGTCTTATAATGTCTCCAATGCTTTGTTTTTATTAATGTTGTTATATACTGCTGAGACAGCATGATAACCATTGTAGATCACCTTATATTATGGTTATATATGACTTTTATGCTTCATGCTTTTCTAGGAATTGTTTTGTTTTATCTTGCTTTGTTTTGTTTTCCCCTCCAATACAGAAAGGATAGATACACATTTAGAAACTCATGCATGTGTAGAGCTTATAAACAGTTTACAAGAACCAACTATATAACACATGTTGAAATGAACAACTACTTTGAAGAAAAAGAGACACTACAGTACCCCGTGCTGATTCCATAATGTCATGATGTGTAATCCAGCAAAATTATCATTCTTTGTTCAAAGTGATTTTAGCTTGTTTTGTTTTGTTTTGTTTAAGTTCAACACACATGAAGGTATGGACAGCTGTTTTGAGAATGAGAGACACTATGACAGCCATTCTCGGCTTCCCTATTGTTCTGGTCTTGAAGACCTGAAATGCCCTCCTCGTTCTGTTCAGATCAATTCCATACTATGTTGTTTCATGTGAATTCCCTTTATGTGACAATATGGACAACTATTTGGAAGAAAACAAGAGTCAATATGATAGAGAGTGAATATCTCCAATTGTCTAGTTTTGGAATTTATGTCCCTTACATTGCTTTCTTGTGATCTGCTTTGTTCTGTTTTGTTGTGTTTAATTTTACCCTTTTGATATAATTGAATGTATATTTGAGTGGGTAAGATGGATGACCATATTGCTGTTTTTTTTGTCAGATTGTGGAACAGAACTGTTAACAGTGTCACTGTTTGAATGTCTACTTTACATGTTTTAACTTTATAATTTGAACAACTATTTCCAAGAAGTCAGTATGTAATTTGTCAAGTAATAATCTCTTAGGTTTTTTTGTTGTTGTTCTTTTCTTTTTTTTCCTTGGAATTCTGTATTGTTGCTACCCTTTATTCTGTTTTTTTTTTCTTCTCTTTAAATAAAATTAAAAAAAGAAAAGGAAGATCATTTAAATATAGCATTAACACATAAAATAATGATCTTATTTTTATTTGTTTTATACATTTGTGTGTATGAAAATGTATATCTTTAAATAATGTGTACCTCTATTTACAAAATGCATGTGATTGTTAGATGACTAGCTCTCTACTGAAATATTATTTCTATAGTTTTAGGTAATTAATGACTGCTATCCTCATTAGGTATTTTGTCTGAATAATTATTATTTATTTCATTAATTTCAACAGCAATTCTTGGCGATATTTTAAAACTTTTTATAGCTATGATGTCTTAATAAAGTTGGTAGCAATGGTAAGTCAATAAGCTGTTAGTTTAAAAACAAAAGTGGCTTAGAGTTAGTAGAATTTTTGGATTCCTATCCTGTCTCTACTATTTATTAACCATGTAACTTTAGTCAAGTTATTTAATCACTTTTTTTTACTATTTTCTTTCTGGTAAATCACTATAATAATGATGGGGCAGATTTTATTTGTTTTACTTAAAGAGTTAATACATATAATGTATAAAACCATACATGACACACATAGACATTCAAAACTTGAGCAGGTATCACTCCTACTGCTCTCAGTATTCATCCTGGATAGCTTCTTGTCATGAGATGAGCTGAGAAACATGAAAGCATGAAAATGCTTCTCATTACACTGAAGCCATCATCATTGCTTTCTTACTGTCGTATTTTAGTGAGTTTAAGTAGAAGACAAATTGGATTAAATAGAAAAAAATTCCTGATTTTTCAGAATTTCCTGAATGCTAATTCATGTGTCCGTTTTTCTGAGGACATTACAAAATTTGCAGAGACATTATCTCCAGCAAGTATGGAGGAAAAGCATGACACTTAGCACAAAGAGCTGTCAGCAGTGCTAAATTGTACAGCAGCAGGATGAGGAAGTTTGGAGAATTGTCCGGGGGCAGTGATTAAAAGCTTGTCAAATAAGATCTATAGAGAGAGACAAAGAAATTGGATTGTTTACCCTGAAGAAGACAAGGCTTAAAGATGATTTAATACTATTATAGAAGTATAAGAGGGTTCTCTTCCAAAACCATAAGATAAACTTTTCTATAGCTCTCCTGAGATCTGCACAGGACGAGGTGGGCTGACCATGCAGTGCAGGGATTTAGACTGAGTACAAAAAGATTTGCAGGCTTTAAAAAAAAAAACAATTTGAAAGGGAAATATGTATGTTCCTGTTTTGGGTTGGTTTATTCATAAAAGCCAGTTGAAGTGGCTTGACCTGGTCCTCCACTGAGGCATAGGGATAGGGTCTACTGCCCAAGGTACACTTTGCAAGTCAGAAAAGACTCTGCATGCCAGAGTCTCAGAAAAAGCCACTTATTAGCAACTCTTCCCATCAGCAGCAATGTAAATACCTCAGTGGGAAAGTCCACTGGAAATAGTGCAACCTAGTTTTATTATGTAATGACACAAACCTATCACTCCTTGGGATGAAGGTTTTCAGTTTGAGCCATAAATAACTATGTAACTCCTGTATCTTTCCATAAGTTTTCCAATCTGTGGCCCTGCAAATTTTCATACATTTACAAAGTTTTCACTGAAACCCTCTATGTGGCAATAACTGTGTCACTTTCTGAAGCATTTCTGGAAGTCCTCTTTCTTGAGTGTCTTTAGTTTGATAATATAAGGCTGGCTTGACATCCTGAATTGATTCAAAATGTTTCTCCTTTGTGGTCATTTTGACTTAGGGGCATAGCCAAAAGTTGCATGTTATGAGATGCAGTGAATGAGCTGAATACACTACAGTGTTTTTACAAAGCTGCCATTAGGTAGGATGGCATTTAGTAGCAGTGTTCATGCTTTTGATCACAACTCCCAAAGATACTCACAAAAGAGGACTTACAGAGTTGCTTCGAAAAGTGGCAAGAATCGTTGGGCAAGTATGCTCAAAGGACAGAGTATTTTAAGGAGGACTAATGGCAATGTGTCTTTTACTAGAGTAAATTTAAAAATTTAAACATTCACTGTTTATTTTGATAACACTATGTATTATACATGAGCAGAAACAGAGCAAAAGATGTTTACCACAATGTCTTTGGATATACTAATATTGTCTAACCTATTCTATTTCTTTTATTAATATATTTTTTATTTATTGGGAAGAAAACAAAATTTCAAAGCAATATAATAGAATAACAATGATTAATACATTGTATATTGTTATCTTTTTGTAGTTACTCACAATAAAAGATATGGGTATAAAAAATTCTCCAAACAATATTAGCACCAACCTTTCTTTTCAATGAACTAAGAGAAACTATCAGTATAACTGTCTTGTATTTTTTCCTTTTCTCTTTCCCCTATTCTAGTTCCTTTTTTCTTTTGAATAATTTCTTCCCATTTTGCAGTATCTATTGTACATTTTGAACCTTATTTGCTCTTTAATTTTCTCACAGGGAGACAATACGACGTTTACATATGCAAGTTTAATTTACTTCATTTATGAGTATAGTCTCAAGTTGCATTCATTTACCTATAAATGTCTCAAGTTTATCAATTTTTATGGATGAGTAGTAGTACTCCATAGTATAAAAATATCACTTCTTTTTTATCTATTCCTCAGTTGATGGGCATTTGGGTTGTTTCCAAGATTTAGCTATTAACAATTTTGCTGTTATAAAGATGGGTGCACACATATCACTGTGGTATGGTGTGTTTAATTCTACTGAGAAGATACCCAGAAGGGGAATAGATGGGTCAAATGAGACCTCTAATTTTAGTTTTTTGAGGAATTTTCATACTGATCTCCAAAGTGGTTGTACCAATCTGCATGCCCAACAATAGCAGAGAAGTGTTCCTTTTCTCCCACAGCCTCACCAGCATTTGTTATTGGTTGATTTATTGATGATAATCATTCTTTCTGGAATGAGACAGAATCTCAGTGTTGTTTTAATTTGCTTTCTCAAATGACCAATGATGTTGAACATTTTTTCATATATTTATTTGGCATTTATATTTCCTCATCTGAGAAGTGTGTATTCATCTCAGATGTTAATTTTTGGATTAAATCTTTGAATTTGGGGGAATCTGATTTTTGTCAATTCTTTATATGTTCTAGATATAAGTCCTTTGTATGAGGGACAGTTGGCTAAAATTTTTTCTCACTTTATGCATTTTCTTTTCATTCCATTGGTGATTTCTTCTTCTGTGCAAAATCTTTTTTTTAAAATAAGATGTAATTCCAGTTGTCGATTCTTTGAAGTATTTCCTGTGCAGTTTGGGACTCTCTGCCTACACCTGTATCTTTAAGATTTCTACCTATTTTCTTTTCTAGTAGATTCAGCATTTCTTTTTTAATATTTAGATCATTGATCGATTTTGATTTTAGTGCATGGTAATAAATATGGTCTTCAGCATGTGGAAATCCAGCTTTTCAAGCACCATTTGTTAAAGAGGCTATCTTTCTTCCAGTGAACATGTTGGCCCCTTTGTCAAAGACAATGTGACTGAGTGTGTTTGTAGTTGAGTCTGCATCTTTTGTTTTGTTCCACTGATCCTCAGATCTGTTTTTGTCAGTACCATGCTGATTTTATCACAGAAGCTTTATAGCATAGTTTCAACTCAGAGATTGTGATATTCCTTGCCTTGTCTTTGTTGCCCAGAATTGACTTTGCTATTCTAGGTCTCTTCTGGTTCCTAATGAACTTTAGGAATGCTTTTTCTAGTTCTGTTAGGTATGCTAATGGTATTTTGATCAGGATTGCATTACATATGTATAACAATTTTGAGAGTATGGCCATTTTCACTGTGAACCAATTCTTCCTGTACATGAGCAAGGGATATCTTTCCATTTTCTGATATCCTCTTCAATTTCCTTTTTTTTTAGAGTAATTTTTAATGTATAGATCTTTTACTCTCTTTGTTAGATTGATTCCTAAGTATTTCATTGTTTTGAATACTATTGTGAAGGATGCAGTTTCCCCAATTTTTTTCTCAGTGAATTTGTTGTCTGTGTATAGGGATGCTACCAATTTTTGAGTGTTGACTTTGTATTCAGTTACACTCCTGAATTGGTTTATTAAATCTACAAGTCTTTTGGTGATATCCTATTCTATTTCATATTTTTTAATGCAAGTTGCATTAACTTCATTTCAAAATTTACTAATGATCACAGTTCAAATTTTTAAAATACTGAAATATTATCTTATCCACTAATCTTGCTCAATTTTTGATGTTGATTTGCTGCATTGTGAATGTTGATTTGTATTAACAGTGATGACTAGATATATCTTTAGAATCTATCCATATGGGGAGGGTTGATTAAGTAGCACTGAGGAAAGGATAGAATAAAGACATGGAGTTGAAACTACTATACAGATACTAGGCCACAGCATTGGTGGTGAAGAAAGGAGAATTGGTAAAAAGTTGGTTGAGAGAAGTATTTGTGCTATTTAGAAGGTATTTCATGGGATCTGGTGATTGGATTCAGGTCAGTAATTGTCTAGAGTTGAGTTTGTGATGTCTGGTTTGAATGATGAATTAGATATGGTGCCATTTTCAGAAGTTAGGGATATAGACAGAGCTAGTTTGGGGAATGTTAGGAATTTAGAATTGGATAAATGGTTTGGAGATGTCTGCATGTTGTTTACAGTGAACTATGGAGTCAAGTGTCCATGGTTAGTTTAGTTAAGAGCCATAGATTTACCTAGGTTAGCCCAAGGACAGAATGTGGACAGAAAAGATACTAGAGAAGATGGCTGAATTCTGAGAAGTAGGAATATTTAATCATCCATAAAGGTAATAAAAAAGAAAGGATGTCGGACAGTGTGGTCTAGCAAAGCCAAGACATAAAAGAGTATCAAGCAGGAATTAGACCATCATCCAACAAAGAGGCTGGGGCTGGGAAAGGCCCATCGAATGTAGTCTATGAGGCTATTAAGATGTACTTCATAGAGGCATGGATGGAACTGAGGTAGGTTTGACAATTAACAGAAAGGGAAGAAATACCAGTGGTAGACTCTTACACAGGTTTTAAAGAATTTTGGCTCGGAGGGTGAAATTGAGGAAATTGAGAAGGAATAGGAGTCCATGAATACATGAATGGTCAAAATAGAGGATGCAATTTTGAGGGATTGTTTTGGCAATTAATTGTTTTGTTTTAATTTTAAGAAGGAAAAAATTTGGGTATATTTATAGATTCAAGCTAAATACTTGGCAGTGAAGGTGATTTGAAAATACTATCATGGAAAAGGATAATGAAACATAAACCATCAGAAGCCAGAAAGGTGTATACTGCTAAACCACAAGCCATGAAATTTCACTGTGGCTAAGTGAACAGTGAAAGGGCAGAGTTGGCCAGGAGAAGTGAGTTTGATGGGAGGGTTGTGGGGATTTGTGATGGGTTGCTGAGAAGCATAGAAGAGCACCCCTGTCCCACTGCCACTCTGGAGATGAAATACTGTGCAGCTCATGGCTTCCCAGGTATGGGATGTCTTTCTCTAGGGCCAGGGAAGAAAAGTGGTAGGTTGATTCTGGATCAGGTTTATGCCAGAGCTATGGAATCTGAGTTATACAATGGGAAAGGAAAGCAAATCAAGAATGGCAGGCATCAAGGGATGAGAGACCTCCAGAAAGTCAAAGATCAAGTGTACTTGAAGGAAGAAAACAGAAGATGAGTCTATCAGGCTTTTGTTAGATTATCCTGGTGCAATAGAGAAGCAAAAGTACAAAAAGAATGGGTTTATTGAGTTGAGGACGTGGAAAGGAGCACACAACCCATGGCAGCTGGACTGTCTCCTTCGAACAGATGCAGAGAGGCAGAGGGTTATTTGACCTCTGATTGAAGCGGCACATGGGGAGGATATTGATGATACATAAGGAACCAATTGGAGTTCTCTGTGCATGCAAACAGGAAGGGGAGGTGCAGTTAGGGTTGAAGAAGAAGCAGGAAGTGGTAGGCATTCCCACTTTGGCCTTCCGCCACGTTAGACCACCGCCATAATTGTACAGTAATTTATACTACGGCAAGAACTTTTCAACTTTAAGATTTGGAGATCAATGTTCAGAGGAAGAACCATTATGGGGAATGGAATATACTCAAGTTGGTGAGATTCGTATAAAAATACTAAGTAGTATCTGAAACTATAATTTTTTTGTTTGCTATGAGATGTTTCCAGATCGAAAACATTTAAGAATTCGGTCACTTCAGGGAGTATCCATGTGAACACTTTAAAATTTGGATACAGGGAGCGACAGATGAAGGGAAATAAGGACAGATGAACAGACAGATGGGGAGAGACCAGGAGAGACAGGGAGACACAGGGAGAGAAAAAGGGACAGAGATAGAGGGACAGAGAGAGAGAGATTGAGATTGAGCAAAACAGAGAGATTGAGAGACATGGTGAGAAAGAGGTTGAGAGAGAAACCAGAGTATGAGAATGATTTTGAATGTGTGCATTTCTTATTCTGTGAAGGTCCTTAGAATGGCAGGAATTCTTGCCTTATGAAACAAAAGGATCTCCATGGTGAAGAAATAGTTAAGTGAATTGGAGTACAGGGTACAGTGAAAAAGATTAATATGTGGTTATGCCACTTATTCAAATTCTCAGTATGTGTAAAATACTTCATGAATTATTAAAATATAGTACAAACACAGAAATGTTAATATACTCATTGGAAAGGATGTAAGTCAATTCCTATGCACAAGTGAAAGGATATTTGTAAATGACTCTGATTTTATCCATATACCTAGAAGACTACAAGGGAAGCACAGGTAGGGAATTTGATCTAAATGCAGAGTTTTTTTTTTTAATTGTCTGTCTTTCTATCAGATGTTTTCTATCCATGCAAAAGAAGTAGATACCTACTATCACCATGTACCTACCATTTAGAGGGCACCTAGTGAATTATTTGATATACTGGGTGTTCCAAGATGGGTCAAATTGTGGAACTTAAAAATCAGTGCTGCAAAGATCTTGTGCAAGGTGTTAAAACAATGAGAATTATCAACTGCATTTTTCAGGTGCTGTTTACAAGACCTTGATCTTTAGTCTCACTTCCATTTGAGAAAAAGGACTCTGAGATCTCTTTTAATATGTAAAACGCTTAATGGCTCCAACTACATAACAGTGCCAGAAACTTCCTAAGTCTCTCTGTTATTATGCTGGCAACTGTTAGAACAAGAACATTGTCCTTCATAAGACCCAACTTGCATTTTCTGGGTGGTCCAAAATCCATGAGCTGTGGGGAAACTAATTTCTGGATCATATTGTCATTTTCCTTGTTTTTTTAGAGAGATGATAGTAGCAACAGCAAAAAATGGACTAACAGAAGGCCTCATTGAGTACTTGTCATTACATTCAGTGGCAACTAGAACTTTTTGCTTTTTACAACTTTTTATCCAAAGTCATGATTTTGCTGGATGTACAAAAGCAGGAAGAAAAATAAAAGTGGCCTCAAATGTTAGTTGTCAAATAGAGCAACCCAATTTTGGAACGTATTGCTCATCTTGCAGTCTTTGATCACTTGCCTCCGTCTCGTAGAAGTTTCTGGATTTATATTTGAGGAGCTAAGGCCAGGAGATCTTGAGCCACTCTTCAAAATGAACACAGTTTGCAAGCATGGCATATGAGCTCTGAACTGTGAGTATAGCGTACTATAATGTGCTTTTTAAAGTAGAGAATGTTGTCTTGTGCTGTATTACAAATAATGTGCCTTAAATATTGACATTGCCAGAGATTGGTTATGTGCAGATCTCTGAGTCAGTTTGGTCAGACAGGAAATTAATCTTGGATAAGCTATATTTTTTGATCTAGGTATTTATGTATACCTAGTATACCTGGTATACCTGGTATCACTTCTCATTGATGGGTTGGTAGCTTCTCAGCTGATAATTTTCATTACTGATGGAAGATGATGAGGAACATAGCACAGTTCCCTAGTTTATAATACCAGGGATTGATGTGCAAAACTCTGTGTTGTCTTTAATTGCATCTTTTATCTTTCCCAAGGACAAAATGACCTTATCTTTTTCTAATAAACATTATTTATTTACATCTTAGGGGACAACATCAAGGATGTTTTCCATACTATCCACTTCAATGTTTTCCCCTTTTTTGAGAGGCAGTGAAGGTGATATTGAGATAGTTTTTTTTTTGAGTAGATTAATAGAGTTGTCATCATCATACTGTTAATGTCATAAATAAAAGCACATCTGAGTTCCTAGCTTTGTAAGGGCACAGAACTGGCTCACCATGCCTGCTAGATATTATTTTTTCTTCCAAATTCCAGGATTCCTTGAAATTGGATTAAATGTAGTCCCTATTAACTCTTCAAAGTTACTCTAAACTTTTTAATACACAATAATGCAGAACTTGAATTGTATGCCCTAAGAGAGGACTACAGAGATGAAGGACTTCAGCTATGTAGATGTCCAGGCTGTTGAGCACCTACATTTTAACTGGTTCTGTTACTCTTTACTTGGTCACATAAACTTTTATGAAGAGCTACTCTCTAAATCAATCTAGATCATATTTATAGGATGGTTAAGGTTCTAAAGGGGGTCATGAGTATTTTTAATTTTTGCTTTATACATTTGCAGAGGACATTACATGGTAAAGTGTTGTTTGTATTTGGGGATAGATCTCGAGGTCTTTGCATGGAACTATGTATGTATACAGAAGCAGCATAGTCTTTCTACCAAGTCAGTGACTTTAAACAAGTCAAGTGACTTCTGAAAACTTGCTATAATTACATGCTTACCACATTAATGATGGGGCTATAATTCATAGGTCTCACTGTTGGCTGGCTCTGAGCCACCAGTGGAACATACATGACTGTCCCATTGGGCAGGATGGGACAGTCAAGCATGTTCCACCAGTGGTTCTAGCTGGCAGGAACATTTTGAAATGCGGTACTCTTTGTCATAATTCCAAGATCTACTTGGGGATAGGAATTGTGCATCAGAACCCTCAAGCCCTATTTTAGGCTAACGTTCTAAGAGATAGCTTCATAGAAGAGATTGCATGCCTATTTTATCTCACTTTTAGGAAAGTCTAAATGTTAAACACCTAAAAGAGATGAAAGTATAGGAAGAAGCACTGAGTAGTGTACACTGTTAGGCTTATTTCTTGAGCAATTTCAGAGTTATCTAAACTTTGCGCCTTGAGGACCTGAGATTCCAAATCCAATTGTGATGCAGGTCCAAAACGTCACTGTCTGACACAGCCATGAGTCAGACATATGTATCTTTCTGGATTTCAAGGGTCATTCCACTTACAAAACTAAATACAATTCAGGAAAGCTGGGCTATCTATGCACTGCTGAAGGTTGTGATATATGGGGTAGATATGTCTGAAATAGGGATGACTTAAGCAGAGAAACAAAGAGAATGTTGTCTGTTGTTGGTAACTATGGGAGAAAGACTCGCTCTTTTTTGTAAGAGCAGAGTAAGGGTCAAGGAAGTGTTTTGAGCTTTCTGAGGTTGTACCTGGTACACTGTGCTTGACCGTGGTGAACTGGGTGCTCTGATGTACCCCTGTGAGTGGTGCAGGGAGGTAGGCTCAGGAGACCCCTGCCCTGAAGCTTCCATTTCACCAAGCTGTGTCCCAGGGAACTGGACCGAGGTTCTCCATGGGTTTGCTGTGTTCCTACAGAGACAGCTCACAGGTAGTAATAGCTCCCTCCTGTAAGCCAGCCATCTTTGCCTTTTGCTTTGGCTACTTTCTATGTAGCAAATTTATTTTGCCACTTTGTATCTTTCATCATCATTGGTGATGTCATCCAGGCAAAATGAATTTACTTAAAAACAAACTACGGCCCCCATCTTCATCTTCTCTCCTGTTTGCACTCTATTTTTTCTTCCTCTTTCTTGTGAAAATACTGTGGGAAGCATAAACTACTTCCCTCAGAATCCTGATATAAGTTTCAGTTGCTATAATAATAATAATAATAATAATAATAATATAATAATAATAATAAAAGACATTTATATTCATATATTCTAATGGGAATGTTACCATAGCAGTTGTTAAGTTTAATAAAACCTCTGTAACATAAAATATTTAAGGTATACTTGAAAGCATTTTTTAAAAACTGAGCACCTAACCTGAAGTTACAGTCAATGTCCAAGAGTTTATTTGAAGTAACAAGCTACGGTGGTTTAACATGTGTGGAAGCCACTAAGGATTTGGGATTCACTCCACCCTATCCCACCATTCTGAAGCTATATTCTTTGATTACTATGTAATAAAATGGGTTTAATGTGTATAGTTTGAAGGAGTCAGTTTCAATCTAAAGGTTTTATAAAAGTCAATTTCATTACTTTATAGCACACCGAAATCATTTAATTCTGGCATGTACTCTAGCTGACTGCATTGATTTATTCAAGAAGAAAAATAGTTTCATTTTGAAACAAGGAAAAAGCAAAAACATAGCCAAGATCAGAAAATGGATGAGGGAAAGCAATGAACTACCCATGGCTCCAGGCCCACCCTGGCAGTGTTGTATAACCCCAGGAAAAGGCAGAAGCTCTTTAAGCTGACCCAGCCTTTGGGCATTTCCAAATGAGAACTGAGTAAATGCAGGAAAGCATTGTTAAGGACATCACTGTCCTTATAGAGGACACTGACTGAATATATATATCAATCAAGCTATTTATTAAATACAAAGAGCACCAAACTAGCCTTCAATCTGACTGAATTCCAAAGGAAATAGTGTCAGCATAAATAAATACTCATCAGAAGTAAAGACATCACTTCAAGTTGAATCTCTAACTCAAGAATAGGATTGTATTTCTACTTTGGTAAGTTCATGTTTGGTATCCCTAAACACTGTAGTTTTTACCAGTTGTGACTTCCTCCAGTCCTTCTAATAGAAGTTTGTTCCTGTGTTTTGACTCTTTGTTTTCCCCTTTCTGTTGTGTTTATAGCAAAGACCCAGTCACATCATTGCTCTACATGAGAAATATATAAAATTTAAGTCCTGGCCATGTTGCTACTGCTACCAAAGTATTACGTTCTTCTGAATATATTGTTGACTTCCTTCTGTAGGCAAATACAGGTTCACCTCCGTCCTTATGACATGAACACAAGAAAAGGACACCAGCATAGCTGTTACATTTTAGGAGTTTAAAACGTGAGGAAAGAGGCAAGTGAGTGAGACACAGGCATGATCATAAGTGGTTGAGATCTGAGGGCATAATGACAAAAACAGTGCTGTGATGAGATGATAGAGAAAGGCCTCTCCAAGGAGCTGAGAATTAGAAAGCTGAGTGTGGGAAACTTTAAAAGCACCTGTGCTTGAATGTGAGCACTTTGACTGTATTCCTGACAGAGAATAGAGCATAGAAAGGCTTCTTGGGAGAATGTGCTGGAAATTAACGCTGGCCAGTGTGATCATATCCCATGAACAAGGAGCTCAAGATAATAGCCAGAAGACAGAGTTTTGTTGCACGCATTGAGAGAACTTCCCTAAGTAGGAAGGGTGAAAAAAAATGTGTGTAGTTTATACATATTTAGAAATATTTTATATGTAATATAAGGAATATTTATGTATAAGAATATATATGACATAGAGAACAGTAGACAAATTCAAGATATATTTGGAATTACCAGGTCATATATTGTCAATAGGAGAAGAGGAATACATAGCATTGTGGAATGACATCTAAGTTCTTGGTTTCTTTAAAGGGTGGTGACATTTACTGAATGAGAAGAGTGAAAAAGAAATAGCCTGGAAAGAGGAAGGGTCTATTTTGGACTAATAGAATTTCATACGTTCCTGAAATATCTAAATAGAGTAAAATAATAGGCAATAGAACACAAAAATTTGAATTTCCCATGAGAAATTTGGGCTTGAATTATAAATCTGATTATTGGCAACACACACACACACACACACACACACACACACACACACACCTTTGAAGCCACTGAATGGCACAGTTCATAGAGAGGAAAATAGAGCAGATAACAACAATACAAGGACCCAGGGAAAACTCTTGAACTCTCCCACACAAGGAGATCATGTTGAAGAAAAGGGAATGACAGAGATTATGTGGAAGAGGTTAGGAAAATTTCAGCTAGAAATTTAGGAAGAAAAGCAGAACAGAGTGAAATTGTGGACATCAAGGGAAGATTTGAGAAAAACTATGATATTAAGTTACTGTGTCCTCCTATAAGGTCCCTTGGATTTAGTAAGGTAAAGTCATTTTTGACCTTGCTGAATGATTTCAAGGAGAGTGGTCAGAAGCTTGGGGAGAGTGACTGAGGTGTGATGGAGTGTGGAAAATTGTAGACAGAAAGTAAATGATACTCTCATGATAAAATGGATTGTGAAGAAAAACTGAGAGGTGGAAAGCAAAGATCTGGAGTTAATGCGAGGCCCAGTAAGGATTCTGACAATGTGTGTTTATATGCCAAGAGCATGAGTGTGTGGGAGTCACTGTTGAGGCAGCATGGAGACTACTAAAAACAGTTCAGTGAGTGGATAGAGAGGGATAAAGCTTTCACTGAAAAGTTTTCTTTGAGTATAGCAGGAAAAGATGGCGCCAAATCAGGCAGGTTTTATGGTAAGACATTAGGGATCTCACTGAGGTTGGGGATATATTTATCTTTTAAGGTGGTGAGAAGGGATAAAGTAGGTTAGAGCTGGGAGAGATGTAAAAGCCATAGAGGGGAAGGATGAAGAACCAAACCTGGTGGAGACATGAAAGTAACAATATAGCCCAGATGTGTTGAAACCACATTTTGTCTACCATCAGATAAAGATTCTTTTACTCAATTCAGACAGAAACCGTGAGTTGGCAAAGTGACACTCTGCTAGCAGCTTGGTGCTACTGGGTCATGGTATTGCCAGTTGGCACCAATTAGTACCAGACATTATTGGTCAACAGTGCTGATTGAAGGTCTCTGCTATTATAAGCCATCATTGGTTGTTGCTGGCTTTTGCCAGATGCCATCAACTCTGTCACTTGCTGGACTCTGTCCCTGATGTTTGTTGGCTCTCATCTCTAGAACTACTCAGGAAAACAGCCCCTTCTGTTTATAGTTCTTTCTTTTAAAGTGACAGATCTTTCCAAAGTACACAGGATAAGAATAATATGAAATTATAGAACCTTCTGAGCCCACACTACCTGAGAAATAAATCAAGAATTGATTTACAGGTCCACCAAAATGAGGCTTTTTTGGACAGGACAGTATGAGGCAGGGAATAGGAGATGTCAGCATACCAAAGAAAGTCCTCCTAGACCATCCCAAGAAAACGTGAAGAAATTCTGCTTATACAATAGCTACAGGCCTGTGACTGGTCTGAGCTCAGAGCCTGGTGATTGGTCCCAGTTGGTCTAAACTTAAAGTCTTGTGATCCAAGCTTATTGATTTGTCCAAACTGAATCCTACAGTTGTGTCAAATTCAAGCAAGGCAAACACCCCCTGAGTAGATGTGGGGCACCCAGAATAGCCACAGCCATCACAGCTTGGGGAATTTGGGGGGATATCAATTGTTTGATTGACAGTTGTAGCATCTTAAAAAAAATGATAAATGCAAAACTGGGAATATTTAAGAGGGTCAGCTATGTTAAACTATAGCTTATTGGTATATGTGGATGGTAATAATGGGTTTGCATTTGTTTCTAATCTCTGTTACATTGTGAGTGGTTCAGTGTTTCTTTGAAGAGATGGCATCTAGCAAGTCATAGGAGTGGGGGATGGTACCACAGCTGATAATCAAATTGCACCTGTCAGAATGACCTGGAGAGGGACCACAAAACAACGTGAGGGTTAGCATGAGGGCACTGAGGCAAGTGGTACCAGTCGCTACTTAGGTGTCCAGGGAAGAGTTAAGGTAAGTGAGGTGGAAGGTAATTCAGCTGGTGGCCAAACTATTCCCACTCTGGCCATCACAAGAAAAAAAGGAGGAGAAGAGCAAATGTTTCTGTCTGCCTCAGCTTGTAGCTTGGGAGTGTGAACTCAAGTGACATTAGTATAATCATACTTTCACATGTATGAGTCATGCTACAGACTATGTGTTAAACCGAAATCATTCCAGTTGTTCCTTTTTAAAATTGTATAGCGGGGGAAGGTTTTCCTTTGCAGAATACTCTGAACAGTCCCTATGTCCCCCAAGAAATAGATGGCCCTTCTGTGATGGAAAGTTGAACAAGAATCTAGACTCAGAAAGAAGAATATTAAGTTCTCCATTCTGCCAATGTTCAGTCATCACTGAAAGATGAGACCTCCTACCACACAGTCCTTTATTATCTTGCACAGCCGAGGCCTTACTGATGATATCGTGTAAGTTTATCTGATGTGGATATTTAAAGAGGCAGGAGAGGGAAGAGGTACAGAAGGTTTCTGCTGGATACATGCACTTTTAAGGTAGGGAGGTATTTATGAAGGACCTAGTTAACATTTTCTCTTGTGTATTTTTATGAATTTTTCCTAGAATTCCCTTTAAGTTCCACCTAGTTACAACTCTTGTGAATTAAGCATTTGTTTATAGAACATATTCTCAGGCTACCACTACTTTCTTAGCTCCTAGCTTTCCACAACTCCAGTCTACTGATACTCTCTCTTTAGGAATCCACAACTAAGAACCAAAAGGTTCAAGCTGGTGTTCTTCTGTGGGCCTAATGCTGGCTTCAGAAAATGAACATACTTTCTTCGATCTTACAAAGTGCTGGGTAGTGGATTCCATGCAGCTTCCCCTCCTTGACTCCCATAGGGAAGTTATCTATCAGTCATTTTTTGTCATCTTGAAGTTTTCCTGTATTCACAAGAGTGCTGTATTAAGCTCTCAGTAATCCATAGACACAACACTCACTAGAGTTGAACTGAGCTACCTTGTCCTTTGATAAATATCCTACCTTTTGATGTTGGGTGCTAGGCTCAGCATTTTTTCAGTTCTTACCAAACAAATCGTTTCTTTTCAAAATGTATTTTCATTCTTTTACTAGTATATTTGTAGTCAGTTGGGTTTAAAATGCTATAAAGTGACTTTCCTTCTTTAAAGATTGGTATTCTAATTAACACGACTTTGGAGTTTCATATCTATAATATCCTGGTATCTCAAGTGAAAAGTTCCAATTTAGCATCATTTCAACTGCTTTGTATAATTTTTTTTTTTTTTTTTTGGTACCAGGGATTGAACTCACAACCTTGTACCTGCCAGGCAGGTGCTTATGCCAGTTGAGCTTAGTCCCCAGGCCCTTTGTATAATTTTTAAGCAAACTTTGGTACATATCTGAGAAGAATCAAGATAGAGTCACCCAGCACTAGTTTATTTCAGGCATGTATTGTGACACACAGTGGTGGAGTATATTTTCAAATGGAGGGATTTCTTTGAATGATTGAAGGATTTTAGAGTCCCAGTTGGACAAAAGAATAATCCAATTAAGAAGTCAGATAGGTAATGAGGAAGTAGATGATTAGCTGTATCACATGAGCAGTATCAAGGAAGCCAGGTCATTGAAAGTTATCCTATTTCTACAAATAACTGGCTATATTATCTGGATTAGGTTGCTTAAACCTGAATGCTAAAACTGTGTGTTGAAAGAGCAGTTTATGAGGTGCCTTTACAGTCAAGTCAAGATTCTACTTGATATGGACAAACATCCTATGTATTAGACTTTATTTTCTTCCTTTTCATCATTAGAAAACTGAGGTCCAGAGACCTTAGGTGATTAAACTTAAATGTAGATTTTCTAGTTCCACGTTGTGTCATTTCCAATTTATGGTCATCCTTCACTGTAGACAGCCTGCTGCACATCTACACTTGTAAAACTTGTATTTTGAGTTTGTAAAAATTCCCTCTCTTGTTATTATAATGCCAGCACTAATATATTTTTTGTTTTGTTTTGTTTTTGGTACTGGGTATTGAACTCAGGACCTTACGCTGGCCAGGCAGGCACTTGTGCTGCTGAGCTATATTCTCAGCCCTAGCACTAATATCTTTTTAACTGAACTTTAAAAATATTTATCAATATGTTACGTATTTGGCATGCATTTTGTAAAAATATTATTACATGTAAATTAAAAACATTCCAATTTGTACCTTTCACATAAAGATATCTTGGTATCTTGAATGAGGTATTTTCTGGGAAAAAAGGAAAGTATATTATGCAACTTGTTCATATTTCTGCAGCTTGTAACTTTGAGTGGCAGAGGACTCCGGGAAGACTGACTAGTTAATGTACAGTTAATAGGATCCCTAAGTAGAAAACCACCCTTTTAGTTCCAAAGACTGCTAAGAATATGCCATGTAAGCTAGTGCTTATAAATGTAACACGACTTTGGAGTTTCATATCTATAATATCCTGGTATCTCAAGTGAAAAGTTCCAATTTAGCATCATTTCAACTCCTTTGTGTGTGTGTGTGTGTGTGTGTGTGTGTATATATATATATATATATATTTTTTTTTTTTTTGGTACCAGGGATTGAACTCACAACCTTGTACCTGCCAGGCAGGCGCTTATGCCAGTGAGCTTAATCCCCAGCCCCTTTGTATAATTTTTAAGCAAACTTTGGTATGTATCTGGCACGTATTCACATTTGGCCATATTTTAGTGTGAAAGCCTATGTTTTTCTTCTTTTTAGCTTGAACACAAATAATTTGTTGTATTGCTTTTTCTTTTTTGTAATGCTCTCATGTTATAACACATTCCCAATCTTCAGGAATATTTAACCATCCTGCAGGTGACCTTGCACACCACAGTGCTCTGTCATCCTATTAAACATTTAACAAGCTGCCATGAAAATTTTATGCAGGTGGATCAGGGCAAAACTCCTGAAGAATCAACATATCTAAATTACACATATTTTTGAGATTGCCCCAGATACCCTGTGGGCTATTTGGTCAAGCTCATCTGAAAGAAACTAAAATCAGGAAAAGAATTTTAAAGATGAGGAAATGACTTGCTTTCTCCTTTTATTTAAAGCTATCCCAACCAAAGAACAATAAAAAAAGAACTCAGACTTTTGTTATATTTCTGATGTATTTTAAATAGCTTATTTTTTTAAAAAGATGATGATACCACGTAAGTGGTAGCGTGTGCACACACACATAGAAATAGAGGAGTGTGCTTGTCATGGATAATTCTGGTTAAACCTTTACATACACTTGTGGTACAAGGCTATAAATTGATAGCTTTGAATATATTAAAGTACTTTCTTATGCTATGAAACATTCTTTGGAATACTCTATATTCTGTTGATTTTTTTTCCATTTTTATTTTTAATTAATACATGTTTGCAGCACATAGAGATTACATTTCTTGTAGGGAGTTGGTGCATCTATATAACACATCTCAGTATTTTTATCTCCTTCCACTCCTTGTTTTCCTCCTCCTTCCATCTCTCAAGCCCCTTCCAACTTGAAAAAGACCTATCTCCCTACTTCCTAAGCAACCTATGTGACTATCAACAGATGAATGAATAAAAAAGTGATATTTATAAACAACAGAGTACTATTCTGCCATAAGAAGAATAAACTAGAATAATTTTTATGAAAATAGATGCGCCTCAAGGTCATAATGTTAAATAAGTCAGACGCACGAGTTTCATTATGTTTCTCTTGTATGAGAAACACAAAACATAAATGAAGAAAAAATACGATAGATAATATGAATTCTTTTTGAAGCAAAAAGTAGAAATAAGCTAGCTTTAATGTTGAAATCAAATTCACTTTTTTATGATGGCAATTTTATATAAAGAGATAACAATATCACTATTTTGTCAAATAATATATAGAGAATATGGAGTGTGAAACCCACATTGTTAGGAAGGAATAGAAAATGTAAAGTAAGGTGGACATATGCATTTGTATTATTTCCCTTTACCTGGATTAAGCCTCCTTTTCTGTCTTCTTAAAGACACCATAAGGTACATACCATGTGAACATTTTTACTTCCTTACTCTTCAAGTGGCTCCAAACTAGAGAGCCCCAAATCTGTCCGTAAATCTAATACCACAAGCCTCTCTCTAGAGGCTTCTGCTATAGACACAGACAGTTACTAGACTCATTTCTCTAGTTCACCTCTAGCTACTGATATAAAAGGAGCCTGAAGATAAAGGAAAAACTGAAAAAGAGAAAGAGGCAGAAGAAAGAAGTAGAAAGTTTAATGGAACAAGGAATAATATCTGTCTTCTAGTACTTAAAGCCTTAATAACTAACTGAGGAAATTAGGAGGAGGAAAATGAAAAAACAAATATTTAGAAATACAACATGACTGGCTGTAACTTGTAACTGAAAGTAATATATCATAACTGGTATTGCAAGGAAACTGGGTTTTGACATTGGACAAAGACTGAATAAATGTAGAAATTAAAAGTACAATCAAAAGTATAATGCAGTATCATCATAGAGCAATGTGTGGAACATATTAGAAAAATGGCTTTTTATTTTGAGGCTGAAGGTCCAAATGAAACTCTGTATTAAGGTTGACTACATTCAAGGCAACATTTGAGATCTTTAGGACTTTGAAACAATAAGTACTGGAAGACAGTTGTAAATGCAGGTTTAGTCTCTTTAAAAGCAAGTTTGTCTTGTATGCCTTCAGGTTTCAAAGTTAGAACTCTGAAACATTGAAATGATATCTCAAGATTGATCATCATCTCAAATTGAAGTCATTGTAGGAGAAATTATCCTGGGAAGTCTTTCAATACCAATGAGATTAGGCTTTTCTGGATAAAAATGCCCATAAGATTGACATGGCATACATCACCCAAGAAAAATCTGTGTCTGGCTTTAATGTTGATTTTAGCCTTTGGCATGGTTCAAATGCTGTAGGTAATTTCAGGCTTAAACTTTTGGTTGCGTAAAGCTCTGAAAATCTCAGAGCACTTAGGAGTTATGTGAAAGACAGACTTGCAGTCATCTGGAATTCCAGTACGAACCTGGTGCAACCAGAGCTATTTATGAGAAAACGTTTGCTGTTTGGTGCCTGCTGTTCAGAATCGTGTGAATAATTTTGTCCATAAGACATTTAATTTAAATGATGTTTCTGGATATGCCGCGTAACTTGTAAATTTTATTCCTGTCATTAATAAAAGCTTATACTGCCCCCCACAACATTCTTGTGCTTCTCCTAAAAATTGGGTCATTTATTCCTTTTTACAGGGTTTATTACCTTAGAAAACTTTGCTACAGTTCTCATCTATATAGATCT
Source organism: Dolichotis patagonum (assembly GCA_004027295.1). Taxonomy (NCBI): domain Eukaryota; kingdom Metazoa; phylum Chordata; class Mammalia; order Rodentia; family Caviidae; genus Dolichotis; species Dolichotis patagonum. The sequence goes on from PVJX010006780.1 coordinate 20,561, forward strand.
AGACAAAGATGGTAGTCTTGTCTTGTTTATATTCAAAGCATTCTGGATGGTAGTCAGTGAAGACAAAATGAAACATTCTAAAAATTGAGATGCTAAAATATCTACTATAGAAAAGTATTTTCTTCTGACTTCTAAGAAGACACCCCTCCCCCCAGTCCCCATTGTAAGCAAGCTTAACTGTTTCCCAAACCACTTCACATAGCTCCAAATCTATGCTTGACTAAAACCTTAGAGCTTTATCCTGAACCACTGTTTCCTGTATGAATTAGGGAAATATGCTCTGCTTTCTGTCCAAAGTCAGATCAAGGCAGTGATGGGATTCCTTTAACTTCTCTTTAGTGTTCAATATATAATCACCTTTGATGCTGTGAAGAAAGCCAATCAATTGTAGCATGAAGCTCAGTCTTACCCTTCACACCCACACCTTTCTTTCATCTGTCCAAATGCTAGACACCACTTTAGGTGCTGGAAACCGGAATGAACAAAACAGACAAAAATTCTCACTGTCTTGCAACTCACAACATGGTTGGATAAGAAAGAAATACTGTATACACAAGAAAAAAAAATATATAGTCAGGTAATGATAAATTTTAGGGATACAAATAAATCTTGCAGAGGGAACAAGGAGAAGAGAGGGATGAGGGCTTCAGTTTTTTCTGGGGCAGATATTCAAGACATTAGCAATGAATGGATATTTAACAAAACCGTATGAATGTCTGGAGGAAAAGTGTTCACAGCAGACAGAACTGTAAGCAGTAGTATGCTGAGAACATACTGATGTGTTTGGAAAAGAACAAGGAAGTGGTGAGACAGGATTGGAGTGAGCAACGAGATTAGTAGGTGCTGGGTTGTAAGGGCAAATTATTTAGGACCTTACACACTTCCTTTCTGCCCTGAGTTTAAGATAGGGTCTCCTGCAGGAGCAGTAACTCACATTGGTTGGTTCCAAATCCTAGCTGTGCTACTTCACAGCTATGTGACCTAGGCACAAAACTACGGAGGGCCTGGTTGCCTCCAGGGAGAGTAATAGTACCTTTTTATGCAGCTGTTGTGATGATGGTATGATTTAGCATAAATAAAGCACTTTGTACAGGTACTGCACTTTATACAGTTCCTCCTGCGTAATAACCTTGCATGCCTGTTTCCTGCCTGACAGGCCTTTGGAGGGCTCACTCTTGCTAGTGATTAGAGAACTGACAACCATGGGAAGGGAAGAGAACTAGGAACAGCGTTTTGAATGTGTCTCATGCAAGCAAGATGACAGTGGCTCAGACCAAGGCAGTAGCAGTGGATGTGGTAAGAAATTGTCAGATGGGAAGGTAGATTGTAAAAAATATAACCAACAAAAGCAGCTGTCACGCTGGAGTGAAGTATAAAAGGGAGAACTCCAGGGGTTTTGTCCTCAGAAACTAGTAAGGACTGTCACTTACCAAGAGGGAGCAAGAGTATGGGGAAAGCCATTTTTTGAGATAAATCAGAAATCAGGTTTTAAGCAGGTTAGTTTGAAGTGCTTGTTGGTTCCTTAAGAAGCATTGACTTAGCAGAGGTCTTTGTCACAGACTGCAGGAAGAGCTGAGCTCCTCAGATAGGGACCACCACACCCCAGAGTGAGGACTTGCTGTATCTTGTCATTGCATTTGCAGTTTGGTAGATTACAAGAGCTATCTTAAATAAAGCAGAGTTACCAATGACTTGAATTTTATTGCTGTGTTTGGCTGAAAGTAATTTATATCAATAAAAAAACAAACTAAACAGCTGAGATCAGTTTCTTTAAAACCTGAACATAATCCTAGATCTCAAAAGTTAGATCAAAATCTCCCTCTTTCTGCCTCTCTGAATTTCAAGGCTGTGATAACTGGATTTTTCTACTTTCTGATTTATTGCTGTAGAAATAAAACATTATTAAGCAATAAAATAAGAAATTTTATTGTACTCTTTGATACAATAGCAGATTAAAATACAACGTTGTTATTGGTAATTGGGCTATTTTGGCTAAATGATTTAAGTATACTTATGATTTATATTTCAAAGATTGTTATTTCTGATTAAACTGCTTGTGACAATTTCTGTAAAAAGTTCAGCCATTGACCCTTAAGTTACATTTAGTTTTTCATATATATTGACTTTATCTTTTTAAGTTTGATTTCAAGTGCTTTGAAAATGGGAATATCTTCCAATTTTTTTATGTTTCTCATATTTAAGACTTTAAGATTTTGATGATTACAATTGCTGATTGCTTGCAATTGGAAGAAAGCTAAAACAATGGCTTATTTTACAACTTTATAATCAAATCTGTTTTTGTAAAGCCATCTCTAAATCAAAATTCTCCTGGAGTAGGTTAATTTTGTTATTAGCTATATAATTCTGTTTTACTTGATTTGGGTTAGCAAATTATTCTCTGGTATTAATATTTTTTGCTTTTGCTTTTCTCATTTGCCACACTTTAGTCAGTCATAATCTTGTCTTCACAACCCTCCTAAACACTTTTTAAAATGTGCCTTTACCCCAAAATATTTTATTTTTAATTTCATCTCCAAGCACCATCTTCTGGAAATTTTTAATGGAATTTATTTAGGAATTAATATTTTTTATAGTGGAAAATCAAATTTTCCATTTTTAAAGCAATTAAATTTTGTACATGGATAATTCTTGAATTGATTGGAATTTTTATGGGTTTCACTGATTTTTAATGAAGATTCTTCTGGGTCACTGAAAGAAGAATATGAAAAGGATGAGTTCTAGAAGTCAGCCTGAATTCTCATAAATTTTTAAAAAATGCATCTCCATGAAATATGCTTTCTTCTTAATAGATCTAGAGCTTTGTGGCTATGTAGTTTTGAACTTGTGTAGAAAGTTGTATAGAAATTTTACACATCTTGTTTGAGGATAGATGAGATGATCAACATTTAAACAATTTTCTTGACATTTTTAAATTTTTCTGTAAGAAGAGGGAATAAGATAGATTTCACTTTTAAGTAAAACCAACAAAGATATGTGCATCAATATTGTATTTCAACTACTGGTTTTTGGTCTTTTACAATGAGAAGTTGCAAAACTTAGTGTCAGCTAGTTGCCTACCCATCAGGATGGAATAGAAAAGTAGTTGGTCACTGCAGGAGGCTTCAGTTATATAGAAATCCATGAATACCTGATATCTTTGGAATCTTTCACTTAGATAAAACAGTTGTAACTTTGGAGACATCACACTTCCTGATTTCATATACTTCTGGTATTACATGATAAAATAATGATAATACATTAATTAAAATAGTATATACAGGCACAAAAACAAACATATAGATCAGTGGAATAGAAAAGAGAGCCCAGAAACATATGCAAACATATATGACCATTTGATCTTTGACAAGAAGTCCAAGAATGGTGTTCTTGGTGTTAAGAAGAGTAGATATACACATGGAAAAGGAAAATTTGTACTTCTACTTTATAATATACAGAAACACAAATTCTGATAGATTAAAAACTTAATCATGAGCCCTGAAACTTATGTACAAAAGAAGAAAACCTGAGGGGAAACCTTCACAACATTAGTCATGGTGATGATTTCATGGGTATGACTCTAAAACCATATGTAATAAAAGCAAAATTAAATTGTTAGACTATACCAGATTAGATAGCTTCTGAACAGCAAAAGGAACAGATAACAAAATAAAAATGCAGCTTAAGGAATAGAAGGAAATATTTATAAAGTATGTACCTGATAAGATGTTAAAGTGCTAAATGCAATGGCAACTTAAAAATGGGCTAAGAAGGATGAGTAAAAAAATTAAGATGGGCTAAATATTTGAACAAATATTTTTTAAGAAAGCATACAAATGATCAGCAGGTATCTGTAAAAATGCTCAGTATCACTAATCATAAGGGAAATGCCAATGAAACAATAATGAAACATCACCTTATCATATAAGGATGAGTATTATCAAAATAATAAAACACCACAAGTATTGGCAAAAGTGTAGAGAAATTGGAATCATCATATATTTCTGGTGGAAATACAAAATGGTATAGCCACAGTGAAAAACAAAATGGAAATTTGTGAAAAAACATTAAACATAGAATGATCATATGATTTAGCATTCCATTTTCTGAGTATTTATCTGAAAGTGTTAAATCTGATTATCAAAGACTTTAGCATATCTGCGTTTGTTATGGAACTATTCACAATATGTAACGTGTGGAAATAACAAAAATATCCAATGAAAGATGAGTGAATAAACAAACTGTTGTATATACCTACAATGAAATATTATCCACCCTTAAAAACAGAAGAAAATCAAGGCCAGGGATTTAGCTCAATGGCATAAGCACCTTCCTGGCAAGTGCAAAGTCATGAGTTCAATCCCCCTGTACAAAAAAAAAAAAGAAATCCTGCAGTATACATCAATATGAATGATCTTGATGGATACTGTGTTATGAAATAAGCCAGTTACAGATAGACCAATACTGCATCATTCCATTTATCTGAGATATTTAAGATAGTTAATAGTAAAGTGAAGGTGGTGGTTGTTTTGGAGTTGTTAATCAATGACTATAGAATCTCACTTTTGTAACTTTGTAAGTTCTAGACTTCTGCTGTAGATATTGTGTCTATAGTTAATAGTACTGTAAAGTACACTTAAAAATCTGTTAGAAGGATAAAGTCATGTTAAATATTCTCATCATAATAAAGTAAGTAAAAATTTAAGACAACCTATAGAAATTAAAGTTGGTCAAATATAATTAAATTCTTATGGTGTTTTAATATTTATTAACACTATCATAAGTTTAAATGTCCATTAAAAACTACTTATTCTGTTCATAACCTGTATCTGTCAGCTTTGCATTACTATAGCAAAATACTTGAAGTAACTAACTTATAAAGCAAACCAGTTTGTTAACAGTTTCAGGGCCCTGGAGATATTGTGTCAACTTGAGAAGTTTAGAAATTTAACTAAGAGAGGCAGCAAGAATCCAGGAACCTTACTTTACAAATATCCTCAGCCTGTGCCAGAGGAGGGTGTTGTGAGTGCCGTATTAGCCAGGGTCTTATTAGAGAAAACAGCAATAACACAAGATATACAGATGTATAAGAAACAACAAGATTGGCTTACGATGGTCAGCCACGGAGTCGGATGAAGAAGCGTGCAGAGGGCGTCTACACACTGGAAGCCGAAGGATTCAATCCAAGGTCTGGAGTTCACCCTAGTGTCTTGTGCAAGTCCACACCAGCAGGCTGATGGGTCTGCTGACAGAAGGCCAAAGGCTCTAAGATGAAAGGGTAAAGAGTCTATGCTGGAAAGGAAGAGTCTACACTGGAAGCCAGGAGATGAGATCCAAACCAAAGGTGAAGACATGAGCTTCTCCAAAGAATGGCACGCATTTGTCCTTTCTCCTTTCCTTTTATACCTCCAGGAGATGAGCCTCCCTAGGGTGGGTCTTCTATACCCTTGGGTGTAGAGTTGCTAAACCATTTAGTTAAGCTTCTAAATGTCTCAAATTGACACAATCAACCACTACAGTGTCACACCTGCCCTTGGGAGGGAGAAACCTGCTTACAGCATACGGAAGAAGAGACTTGTTCTTTAAACTTTTGTTCTGGATGCTTTTGCTGGCTGCTGCCTTAAAGTATTGCCCCAGTGCCATACCACCCTGTCTTGAAGCCAACTGATTATGGACTGAAACTTCCACAAACAGTGATCTAAATAAATTTTTCTTTCCTTCATTTTGGATGGTGGGTAGTTTATCCCAGCAATGAGAAAAGTAACCAAGACAACTATTGAGGGAAATAGATGGTAGCACATCACAGTAGAGCTGCATGTAGGAGGAAAACAGTCATAGTTCAAAGTACATCAGAAATAAATTGGACATACAGAGTCCCACAGTATCTTCCCAAACCATGCCCTTAATGACCTAAGGATCTCCCATTGAAGCACTATCTAAATGTTCACAATTCCACTGGCGATGAAACCTTTAGCATATTGACCTTTGGTATAAACAACCCATATTTAAACAATAGCCCATTCATTCAGATGACTACTAAGGAAGAAGGTAAGTATGGGTGAGGATGTGGGAAAATCGGATCCCTTGTTCATTGTTGGTGGGCGTGGGAAATGTGCAATAGCTTTGACAAATTCTATGGTGGAACCACAAAAATTAGTTATTGAATTACCATATGATCTAGCAATTCCACTTCTAGATATATACTGAAAATAATTTAGCATAATAGTTTTTGAAGAACATTCTTAGCCATCTAATGGTAGCACTTGTGCTTAAAATGATAAATAACAAATCTTCCTGGCAGCTATGAGTGCTGCACATAGCAGATGCTGGAGAAGTCCTAATTGCAAAGGTCTAAACAGCTTTTTATTTAACGACTCATGAACTCTCTCAATTGGATTCCTTTGGAATAGTCTGTATCACTTTTTAATCCCAAATTGATATTTGGTTCATCTGAAGATATTTCTGTGCTGCCTCTTCCCCAGGTAGGTTCAGGTTATGTTTACATTTGCACTTACAGGCTTGGCTCAGGAAAGCAGAAGATGAATTAGGCATTTTCTTTATCCGATGGATGTCACAGGGACAGTTAAAAAAGGCTAACATGTGAAGAGACAATAACAGTTTGACATGATACCTACACTAATACATAAATGTTCTTGAGACTGTGAGATAGTATAAAAATTCTTGCTCTCAGAAGACAAACAAGGCTTCCTAGGGGAATTAATATTTGTAGTGGTCTTGTCAGGACAGAGTAAAGTGGCAAGGTTTTCTGAGAAAGAAAATAGTACCAGAACTCTAGAAGGGAAATGTGAATATGCGTGTGTGCATTTGTTCCAAAATCAAACATGAATAACGTAGGAAACAATCTTTCGCCTTTTATCTATTTACAATCTATTTTTTCTTGATGCTGATAATTGAGAAATGAGTGATGGCATAGAGCATTTGCAATAGCTCTTATACCAGGTATTAGCACTTTGAATTTTCCCAGTCTTTCTCCAATGCTTATGATCCAAAGGCTCCTGGTAGGGAATTTTTCATTTGCTCCTGAATCCCTCAGTTTCACCTCCCACAAAGGTAGTCTGGTCAGGATACTTTGGGGCCACCAGCAGATTAAAAAGTTGCCAAAATAAATGTTTTTCATCAAGATTTCACACTTGTACTTAATGAAATAGACATTTTCCAAACTGTTTCTTTAAAGCTAAGTTTTTCTTTAAGATTTGTAATGAAAATATTTCATGACCTGTTGACATATTCATATGGTGATTTTCAAAAGGCAGATTTCATTTACAAAATGGACTTGGCAACTAGTAGGAATATCTGGGAAGTTGAACAAGGCTGTTGACAGGGAAAATTAGAGCCGAATCGTAACTGACATTGTTTTGCAGCTGTGCCATTTTTAAAAATTGACCAATGGGACAAGGTTTATGGAGCCCTTGTGGTAATAATATGGAGACTAGCAACTAATGACCACTCATAAAGGAACTGCATTGATAGCAGCTGACAGATTCAAAATACACATTTCTGTATGAAACTGATGCTTCTTAACAGATGCAAAAGAAGCAGTGATACCATTTAGAAGAAAGACAGAAGAGAAATAAGTCTGAAATATTTCTGAAATGAGCTGATTAAAAATACAGGAAAATTTTCTTTGTATTCTTTGTGCCCTGTGTCTTATTTTCTGTTATCTCATTTAATTAGTCTTTGGTTGCTGGACTAACAGACATCTAATTTTGATGTTTAGATGAAATGCAGTTTTGTATGAAGTGTATATGAGGTGTTTTCTTCAGTAATTCAAGATTAACAAAGAATGTTTAAATTAGGCTGGTATAAAGAAGCCTTGAAAACAATTATAAACTTTAATCAATTTAAAATTCTTTTAGCTATATCAACTTTATATTAGACTTAGCACTATTTTTCAAATTTCTGTTCCTGGTATCCATAGGGCAAGAGGATATAAGAAAAATACAAGTATATATACAGACTAGTAATATTAGTAAAGGAAGATAATTGTAAACTGGAGAGGCAAGAGGGTCTCATGTAGAATTTTAGGCTTGGGCATTGATGCTTTCTTTTATCTTGTCAAATGCTAGGAAATCATTAAGAGGGTAATTTTGATTGGGCAGCCTACCCACAGGAGATTTCAGAAGTTAGATAATGGGGGCTAGAAAACCCATAAATTATCATTGTACTTTGATTCATGAACTTGATTGTTTCTTCAACTCTGGTCACAAACCCAATTGGATCAGAATTAAATCAATTTCAATGGTTGGGTTCATGTTGACATCATACAGAAAGCTGATTCAGTTTTCACCCAATTCGGTTTGCAACCAGAATTGTGGAAATAATTATGTTCATGAACTGAGGCACCACTGTGTAACTACCATTATTATTTATCTGTTAAATGGCACTCAGTATAATATGAGACTTTTATGCATTTTTTCAAATGCTTGCAAAAAGTTATCTCCAATTTTTTTTCTTTTTTTTTTCCTCTTGTTTTTTCTTTTTGAGAGACAGGGTCTCACTATTCAGTTCAAGTTGGCCTTGAGTTTACTTTGCAGCCCAGCTTGGTTTTGAACTCAACAATATTTGCCTCAGCCTCCCAAGTGCTGGGATTTTAGGCATGCGATACCATGTCTGCCCTAATATTGGATTTCACACTATGATATTCTTTTGGTACCTGAATCTGTCCCCCAAAGACCAGCAGGTGTTTTTTTTTTTTAAACAGGGGTTCGAACTCATGACCTTGTACTTGCCAGGGACTATATTCACTGCACTATATCCCCAGCCTTCCAGGTTTTTTTTTTTTTTTTGTACTGGGAATTGAATTTATGACTTCACACTTTCCAGGCTGGCCTTCAAATTTTTAGATGAGCAGAATAAGGAACATATTCTTTTTATTCTAATAGGTATGAGGTGATTATCTCATTATGGTTTTGGCTGGCGTTTTCCTAATTAATGATGTATTGAGCATTTTTGCATATGAGTAGTTGCCACTCATACATCTTATATTGTGGGTCTTTTACAGATTATTTAAAAATTTGATTTTTATCTATTATTAAGAAGTAAGAGTTATTTATATAATATCAATGCAGTTGTTCATCAAATGTCTTTGTCCAGTTTATCTTTCTTTCTTTTACACTTAATGTTGTATGCCAAGAAATGTTTGCATAATTCCAGAGTGTGTTAATATTTTCTTCAGTGCTTTTCCCAAAATTATTAGTTTTAGCTTGAGAAATAAATTCATGATTCATTTTTAATCTTTATCTCCATATCTTTATCTCTGCTTCTATCTCTGACTCTACCTCTATCTCTGTCTCTATGTGGTAAGATCAAGATTTATTCTCCCACCCCAGGTAAAATTCAATTTGTATGGCACCATTTACTGAAAATATGCCTCAACCTTCCCCACACTAAATTACATTAATGATTATTAAAAAGTAATTTTAATGGTGTTTTCTGGAATGTATTTCATTATGCTTATCTATGTGTTTATCTGTGTTTTAATATTATGTTGACTTCATTAATATAATTGTATAATAAATTTTGAAAACAGAAAGTATAAGTCTTGCATCTTTGTTCTCTTTTCAAGATTATTTTGACTGTTCTAGGTCCTTTGCATTTGATGGTTACAATCAGTTTTTCAATTAATGCAAAAGTTCTATTGAGATAACAAATTTTTTAAATTGTATTTAAAGAGAAAAAACCAACCAGACAAAACAGAAAAATGGTAGCAACAATACAGAATTCCAAAGGGAAAAAAATAAAAGAACCAAAAACAAACAAACAAACAAACAGACAGACAGACAAAAACCCCAAAACAACAACAAAAAACACTAAGAAATCGCCACTTGATACATTACATACTCTCATCATTGAAAATAGTTGTTCAAGTTACAAAATTAGAGCATACAAAGTATACATTCAAACAATGAGACTGTTAACAGTTCCGCTCAACCATCTAACAAAAACAGTTGTACGGTCATCTATCTTACACACTTAAACATACGTGCCATTATATCCTTTAGAACACTTTCCTTTCCTCTCTTTTTTACAGTAGCAATTACACATTTTTGAGTTTTATTACTCCTACATTTCTTATTACTTTTTACACTAGAGAAACAATGTGATATTTATAAATATGATTCTTATTTATTTCACTAATGAGGATGGTCTCAAGTTGACTCCATTTCCCTATGAAGGCCTCAAGATCATCCTTTTTTATAGCTGAGTAGTATTCCATTGTGTAAAAATACCACATCTTTTTCATCCACTCTGCAGTTGATGGGCATCTTGGTTGTTTCCAAGATTTAGCTATCACAAATTGGGCTGCTATAAACATAAGTGCACATATATCACTGTGATATGAATTTCCTGGGAAAATACCCAGGAGGGGAATAGCTGGGTTGAATGGAACTTCCACTCCTAGTCTTCTGAGAATTCTCCATATTGATTTCCATATTGATTGCACCAGTCTGCACTCCCACAGTGGAGCAGGGTTCCTTTTTCCTTTTTCCCTGCAGCCTCGCCAACATTTGTTATCATTTGATTTCTTGATGGCAGCTATTCTTTCTGGTGTGAGATGGTATCTCAATGTTGTTTTAATTTGCATTTCTCCAATGAGCAGTGATGGTGAACATGTCTTCATGTATTTGTTTGCCATTTGTATATCTTCATCTGAGAACTGTGTGTTCATCTCAGATGCCCATTTTTGGAGAGGGTCTTTGAATTTGGGGGGGGTTGATATTTTTCAATTCTTTATATGTTCTTGATATAAGTCCTTTGTCTGAGGGGTTGCTGGTTAAGATTCTTTCCCATTCTGTGGGTTTTCTTTTCACTCTGATGGTGATTTCTTTTGAAGTGCAGAAACTTTTCAATAATATGGGATCCCAGTTGTTGATTCTCTGAAGTGTTTCCCGTGCAGTTTGTGTTTTGTTCATGAAATCTCTGCGTACCCCTATGTCTCCAAGACTTCTACCTACCTTATCTTCTAGTAGATTTGTTTCTGTTTTAATGTTTAGGTCTTTGATCCATTTAGACTTTAGTTTTGTGCATGGTGATAGGCATGGATCTAGTTTCAGTCTTATGCATGTGGAGAGCCAATTTTTCCAACACCATTTATTAAAGAGGCTATCCTTCCTCCAGTGAACATGTTTAGCCCCTTTGTCAAATATCAGGTGGCTGAGTGTCTTTGTACCTATATTTGCATCTTCTAATATGTTCCATTGATCCTCAGGTCTGTTTCTTTGCAAGTACCATGCTGACTTTATCACTGTGGCTTTGTAGTACAGGATAACAAATTTTTTTAATCTAATAACTTAGAGGGAAAGGAAAAGTTACCAGGGTTTTCCAACTCATGAATATGTTATATCTTTCTTTAAGATCTTCAGTTGCTCATAGCATTGTTTTATAATTTTCAGTATAAAGAATTTGTATGTCTTTTGTTAACTTTATTTGAGATTTTTTGATGTTCTTAGAAAAATAGTATTTTTTTAAAATTACATTTTCAGTACTACTCTAGAAACATGCAATTGATTTGTGAATATTGACCTTTATTTTGGGTCAACTTTCTGTTTCTATGACAAAATATCTAAGAAAGTCTACTTAAGGAGGCAATGTTTATTTGGGATCATTGTTTCAGAGGTTTTCAATCCATAGTCAGCTGGCTCCATTGCTTTTAGGTTTTTAGCAAGGCAGAAATATGTCAGAAGGATAGGAGAGAGGAAAGCTGGGTAAAAGAGCCAGAAAGGACGTGCTAGAACAATGTGTGATCATCCAGTTCATGTTCCCATGACCAGTGTTCTTCAAGGAGGCTCCACTGCCTACATTTTCATCCCCTCTGTAAATGCCATCAGATTATAAATCCATCAGTTAATTAATTCACAGATAAAGTTAGAGCCCTCATCAACAGTGTTCAAAAGCTCTACCTCTAAACACAGGAGTCTTTTATGGGGTATTTCTGATCCAAACCCTAGCAACTTTTTATCATACAACATTGCTGAGTTAACTTAGCTAATATTTTATTGTTGTCAGTTCTTCAGTCATCCTTTACAAAGATGATGAAGCTATGTGTGAACAGTGGCTGTTCAGCGACTCTTTTGGTTACTGTAAACCTTTTATTTCTGTGTTTTGCCCTAATAGACTGGTTAGATGCTCCAGTGGGGAGACTATGTAGTCTTCTCCTTTTCTTGATCTTAATACAAAACAGTGTTTCATCTGGTATAATATTAGTTGTGAGATATTTTTTTACTTTTGATTTTTTGTTGCTGTTTTTGCCCACTGATCATGGTGAAGAATTTTTTATCTCTTTTTAGTTTGCTGAGTTATTTTTTCAGAAATGAAGGTGGAATTTTGTTACATTTTCCCTTGTGGCTATTGAGGCTATTCTTTTGCATTCTGAGACTATGGTGAATTACCTTAATTGACTTTTAATTAATTTATTGTTGCATTCTTGAGACACATTCCATTTGATCATAATGTGTTCTCTTTTAGGTATGGGTATATTCTACTGGATAATTTTGAGAACTTTTGCATTGATGTTATGACAAGTATTGCTATGTAAATTTCCTCAAGTTCTAGTATGAGGGTATGCTACCATTATAAGAGTTGGGATGCATTCTTTCCTTCTCTATTTTCTGAAAGACATTGTATAAAATTCTAATGTTTAATCAGATTCACGTGTAAAATTATTTGGACCTAAAAACATTTTTTGGAAGCTCTTTGATTATAAATTTGGTTCCTTTAGTAGATAGAGGCCTATTAATTTTTTCTATATGTTTTGAGCTCACTCGCTCTCTCTCTCTCTCTCTCTCTCTCTCACACACACACACACACACACACACACACACACACACTGGCTAAGTTAATTGTTCTAGAGTTTATGAATTGTATTAATATTTTAAATAATCTCCTTCTGGTTTTGTCAGATCTCTCCATTGTTTTGCAATTCATGGTGTTCTACTTTGTGTGTATGAGTGTGTGAGTGTGTGTGTGTGTGTGTCCATGCATGCTGTGTGTGATGGAAGAGAGTTATTAGTATTGAACCCAGAGAATCGTGTGTCCTAGGAAAGTACTCCAACACTGAGCCACACTCCCAGCCCATATTGAATTCTACTCTTATATTTATAATTTTTTTCTTTCTTACTTTGGTATTAATTTACTCTTTAAATTTTTTTTTCTAACTTTTTAAGGTAGAAATTTTAAAAAACAGTGTGGATATTGTTAGTATTACATCTTTTCTCTTTCTAAGTATTTTAAGCAGTGTTATTTTCCCTAAGCATTGCTTTATTTTTGTATCTAGTAAGTTTTGAAGTTTTTCATTTTCCTTCACTTGGAAATGTATTAAAATTTTCCTTTATGAATTATTTAACCCCTAGTAAAAGTGTTGATTTTCAGATATTTGGGCATCTTCTAGCCATTTTTATTGATTTCTAAGTTAATTCTGTAATTAAATCAAAGGAGGCATTAAAACTTATTTTAAGCCTCAGTGTCTGTTCTGTTTTTGAATATTTTCTAGGATAAGGCTTCTGTAGTTTTTCTCTGTGCATGCACAATCCATAGTTTAACCAAGAATTCTGTAGGTGCCTCTTCCACTCCACAACTTGGGTTCTTCTTTGTGCCTCTCCCTTCTCTCTGGGGTCTGGCCCTGTGAACTTCAGCCAGTTCACCTTCGTGGGACTCTGATCCATGCATATTAACCTCAGCAAGACTACTGTGTTCAGCTCACTAAACCACAATAGGGAGTTGAGGAAAGTCCTATCCAAAAATCTGGATCAGATTTGAGGCTCACTTTATGAGTTTCCCTCTGTGAGTTAATTTTTTAACATACTTGCCTTGTATGTTTTGTCCAGTTTTATCATTTGTGGTGGGAGAACCACTATAAATATGTTTAGTCCAACATGGCAAAGCCAGTGTATTCCATGAGTCTTGCATGTCGGCGTGTGTGTGTGTGTGTGTGTGTGTGTGTATGTATATCTCCTTTCTCCTTTGTATTGAAAGTCCTTGTTTGGTTCACATTTTCTTCTTTTAGTATTTAAGTATGTCACTCTATTTCCTGCTGGAATAATCAGTTTTGAAAAAAATTCTGATGACAATCTTATCTTTCACATGCAAGTTACGGCTATTTTTGGGTGAATGCTGAATTATTTTTTTCTTTTTATGTAGAAGCTAGTAATTTTAATAAAATATATTTGCAGGTTGATGTTCTCAGGTATGCAATATGTTCATTTGATATGAAATTTTCTTGTTTTTACTTTAAATTTCAGAAAAGATTTTAAATAGTATTTTAATAATTTTTCTCTTTGTTTTGGTTTAATTTAGTAACTCATTTGGTGCAAAATGGATTTTCTTTGCCCATCTTTATTATGTCATTTTATTTTTGAATCTATTTCTTTTTCCCTTTTCATTTTTAATGTCTCTTCCTTTTTACCTTCCACTTATAATAAGGAATTGTCTCCTGTAATTACACATGCTTGTTCTCTTTAAATTAACTTCATTTGTGATACTTTCTTGCATTTATAATTCTTTTCTGTGTACAAACCCATTTTTGAAATTTTCTAATTCTGATGTATTGTCCTTTATATGTTATATCATTTTGTGTTAATATCTTTTAGCCTGTTTTTATATAGATTGTCATAGTTTAAGGCTGTTCTGTGGATATGTTTTTAAAGTGCTTTTTGTGTGTTTGTTTGTTTGTATCTAGTTGAAAAATAAAGGAAGAAGTAGCCAACCCTTCACTTTTATCTTCATGTGAAGACTTTATCTCCTGATTTTATACCAGAAAGTGAGGTTCCTTGTCTCACTTTGTTTTTGTTTCTTTTCTGTTATTCATTGAGTACATTTAGGGGAAGGTCTGCTTTTTTAATGTACTAGAGAAACTCCTTAGAAGATTCTGCTTTAAATCCTTATGACTGCAACCTGCTATAAGCTGTTTTTTTCCACACATTCATATTTCTTAAAAGTATATGTTTTTCCATTTTTAAAAATTTTACTTGCATTTTGTGCTTAGTGTTTTATCAGTCATGTATTTCTTTTTGTCTATAGTTTCAAATGTGTATGTACTTGATTCTATATGGTCTAAACATTCAATTATATATGAAGATACTATTTTTCAAGTGACTTAGGTAAGCACATGATATGTTTTCCTGTGTATGTGATATTCTTTGCTTTTATACATTATATACACATAGCAGATTGTAAATACTTCAAAAATGTATTCAGAATGGGGAAGGAGTATTTGTGCAGTTAGTCATTGTATCTGTGTAAAGGATATAGAAAGTTCCACAAAAGAGTAAAAATTGAATAATATTTTGAAAGGTAGGTATGATTTTGATCAGTAGAATATAGAAGTCAAGAATAAAGAACAGAGCAAATATTCTTACAGCAAAGGTGGCTTAAAGCAAGGTACCAAGGAAAAAGACAGGAGGCATGCTCAGGCAATACTGAACAGATGGGCTTAGTGAGAATGTATGATATGTGTAAGGAACATGTAGGAATTAGCCTGAAAGATTATATAGATTATCGAGGGTTGACTGGCAGGTGGTGGAATCTGCATGCAATGTTGTATTTGAAAGCATCTTTCAAAAGCTTTCAAGTAGTATATTTGTATGATTACAGCCGGGAAATGACTGTATGTAGAGTTAAGTTATGAAAATGTCCAGAGATAAAGATTCCAGTTATGACACCTTTGGATTTGATTGTGACATAATTGGGGGTTTTTTTTTGCTTAATTTTGAATTGATGTCCTTGACTCTTAACATTCTCTCTTTCCTGTACATACCTATGTATGTGTCATTTCTGTGTCTGAAAAGTAGGCTGTTTAGTGAGAAACAAGTTCTTTATACTCCTGGGCCATTTCATAGTAAGCTGAGATGCCAAAATTTCCAGGATAAAGAAATCTTTAATGATATGTGACAAAGTAGATTGTGAAAAGTCAGGAAAACACTTTTTTTCCACTGAAAATTAAAGACATCTGGGGTTTTCATTGTAAATATTTTAAAGGCTTGGGACTAGGCTAACTGGTGATTTTAGGGACAATTTGCAGTAAAATATATGACTTTTAAAGCCCATTGCATGTTACATATATTTGTAAGTTCAGGGTTGGATATAATACTTATAACTACCTTCTCTCAAGAGAGATTTTTTGGAGGACATTTATGATGTCGAGAACATAGGTGCACTTTAAGAAACAGTCTAAGGAAGAGATCAGATCTCGTTTTTTTCTATTGCCATCAATATGAATTCCTGAAAAATACATATAAAGCCACCTGAGGTTCTTATGGCAAGTGAACATTATAGTATTATGTTCTTTGCTTGAAAAACAATTTTAAAGTGTGAGAATTATATTTTAGATGTATTGTCTATAAAGTATCTCCATTATAAGTTTATAGCAGTATTTGTCAGCTATATCAATAGTAGTGTTGTAAGTATTGTGATCAATTTGTTAAGTAAAATTTGGAGACTGCAATCTATATGCCATTGAGTCACATTTAAGAATTTATGTGCCTAAGGGGGCATTAGCTATCTCTTAGGGCAGTGTTTCCAAATATGTGCTATGTAGAACACTTGTCCCACAGGTAATCTGTCAATAAGAATGAGTCTGCATGCTACATCCCTCACCTTGGAGACATACATATTTATCAGCACCTTGAAAGAACTAGTGGCCAAACCAGTTTGAATTAATATAAACTGGTGTTTTTCAAACTTGTTTGTGTTAGGATGACTAGGGAAATGTATATAACAAATAGGAATAGCTTATGAAACTAATGTTTTGCATATGCTTTTATTAACTAATTGTTTAATCTCTTCAAATTTTTTGGAAAACTAAGGCTTAGAAAGATTTGTTAACTCTCCCAAGTCACACATATCTTGATACAGGTGTAGAGCAAAACTCCCAATTTCTAGTTCCATTATTTCAGCGATTCATATGTGATATTTAAATGCTATGTTGCAACTCTCCACTGCCTATTTTCCTTCGTATATACTATAAATTTCCTTTCCATTAATAACCTCTCACCAAAATAAAGGGGTGGATTCAAGGGTGAGTAGCTGTATCCTAAACCCAAAGCCTTGGATTTAATTCCACAAAGCTTATGCTAGGAGACAAGAGTTTCCATTATTCCATGTTGATTCTTTCCCTGAACTACCAGCTCCAACTTGTGCTTTTTGTAACCTATAGGTGGCCATAGTCCCAGTATTAGGTTACTTCTAAAAACTGAAATGTAATCATTCACACCTTTAACATCCCATGTCTAAATCACTCATGTCCTATGCTTTCTTTAGTCTTTCTATCCCTGTTGGTCGCATTATTATATAGTGCTTCCAACTAAGGATGAACAGGAAAAGAGTAAGGCAAATTGAACTTCAGAGTGTGAGTTAGGATTTACTCAGCAAATATACCCCTGAAAAATTACTTTTAGATAAGAAATTAAGTTTATATATTTTTAAAAATTAATAGCTTCTACAAGAAATCCAAGGGAGGAGTAAAAACAAAGTAAATGCTAAATGTCAGAAATACAATTCTATTCTCTAACCCTGGTTAGTTGTGTACATTTATCCAAGATACTTAAACTCCAAAATCTTGGTTTTGTCACCTGCAAAACAACTGGAGTACATGCTCTCTGAGTTCTATTCTAGCTCTAATTTTCTGTGTCTATGATCTATGAGCATTAATTATCCATGACTCGACCACTATGAATAATCAGGACTTGGCTGTACTTGTCTTGTCTGACAGCATCCTAAAGGAATGGCCCAGAAAGAAAAGGAAAACCAAGCTTTTGAGACTCCTCAAATACTTGTCCAACTGACAGTCAGTTCATGTTTTCTAAGCCTTTAAAGTTATGCAAATTATTTTTTTATGTAATGCTGCAAAACTCAAATCATCTTGTTTGTAACAACAAATAATATGCATTTTTAAGTGTCTTATTTTATAAGATACTATCATCTTAATTTCTAGAATGTTCTGGCCTAGGGGGAAAATATGATACTTAAAAGAACATTGCTGTAGTGGAGAAATCACGTAGGAAAAGAAAGCAGAAAGTAAACTGGCTTTAGGGAGAGTAGGTAGCAGACCTTATCCATGAAGCCAAGTGCAATAAAGGACATGGGCTGTTTCTGTGGGGAATACATATAATGATACAACCTCATTAGAATGTACATGTAGACATAATTCTACTGAAAGTAACAAATTTTATACTGTACAATCCTTTTTCCCTTTGGGAAAAACCACACTGAAAAATTAGTCAAATAATCCTCCCTGGTAAGTGGGTCAGAACACTGGTTCTGTGCACCATGCCAGGGTTCCAAAACATTAAGAAGGCTTGGCAAACATCCATGGCAGGAGAGGTTTAGCTGTGGCAGTTGGATACTCTGTTCTGTAAGTGACTCTTCTGCACCACTGTTTAGGAGGTGACCTGTTTATACTTTGTAGGGATGTTTCTTGTCTTTGAATTTATAGGGTGCTCCCATATCTCCTTGCTTCAGTGTATGTTTCTTGCCCTGCTTGTTCAAGGCTATCCAATCTACCCCTAAGCAGGCCAGTGATTAGAGGAATGTACTTGTGGTAAGTGGAATCACAGTGCTTAAAGTTAAGCATCTTACTTAATCCCTTTACTTCTCATCTTCTCCCGGCTTCTGAATGAAAGCAGCTAACTAGGGGAAAGGGTGAGCCTCACATGAATAGACACTTGTTTCCTGATACAATGCTGCACTGGCATAGCTGGCTCATGCTGTTTTGCATCAACAGATGCTTTAAAAATGCAGTGAAAACAGCTTATAAAGTGGAAACCTATCATTTGTAAAGCTGCAAACAGAGAGCTTTGTTTGCCCACACAGTGTTTCTCAATGGAACCCTGAGGCCATGGGTTTTTTTGGGCCAAATTTCAACTCTGCTTAGCACACATTTATTGTGCTATAGAGAAAAAGCCCAAGTAAGCAGGGCATACTATTGTGAATGGTGTAATGATTGCATGTGTTTAAGATCTTCGCCTGGTTGCCTTTCAATGAGAACTAATTCACAATTACCTGTGATCTAAATGACAGAGTATAAGCAAATGAAAATGAAGTCTGTTTAATCACTTCTTAACATTAAAAGTGTTACCCTCACCTTTAGTTCTTACCAAAAGAGTATTATCAGAGTAGCTAGCAAGTAGCAACAATTGTATATTTGAATTTTTTGTTGTGGATGAGGTTCTAGTCAGTAGGAAAAATGGTCTAAATCTTTATTAACGCATACCTACCTAATTAGGTATTAACCCATACCTAATCTTTCTCACAAACCTGTATCACTCCATACCTGTCCTAAGGGTAAAGAGAGACCAGATTAGGTATTTGTATGTAGCTCTTGTGATTTACAAATAGAATTGATCCACATATATGTCTATAATACTTCTGATCTTCTTTCATAATCTATGAACTGGATGGTTCCTAATCAATTGGTTTTATATTGATTGGTTCCATGTATATGAATTTTGCAGCTTCCAGGATCATAAATAAGATTTCCATAATATTAGTATCTGAATTCATCTCTTTCTCTTGTGGCAGAAACATTTCCTCAAATGCATGAGTCTGAAAGAAACTTTCTGTGTGGAAATCCAGTGAGAGACACTGTTAAATAAGAGCAGTATTTTATTGTGGTACATAACATATTTTGGTCCCTAAGGAGCTGATGTTTTAGATGAATATGGAAGTAATGTTATTTCTTACCACTAAACTCTACTATGTGAAAAGAATATAGTCTTAGAAATGGTAAAAATGAAGCAATAGTGTGTAGAGTTGAAAATAGTCAATGAAATAAAACAAAAACCAAGTACCAATTGAGTTTCAGACCAGAAAGAGTCATGAAGTCTAGACTATGTTTCATGGGCTGCCTTTTCTCTAAACATTAAGTCGTCATTGTGAACACAATGTCAAGCGAATGTCTTTAGATGACTGTTAGAAGGCAGGTGTATGGATTGGTACAGAGTAGAAAGCTGCTCTCTAAAGGCTGATGGCAGAACAAGAAGGAAGTCTAGACTACCCCAGTTCCTCACGCCCACATTGCTGAGTCTCTCAGGCAGCTTCCCGCCACCAAACTACTGCTGGTTTCTGGTGTACAAATAGAATAAAATCCTGTCTGAATCATCTCTTATTTGCTCTCCTTTTCCCTTAGACTATTCTCGGTTGGTCAATATTATTTTAAATGTATTTCCTCATTAGTGCCCAAGAGCTTCATTTCTCTGAAAAATTTGCTCTGGCATTTGCTGTTGGTTTCTGACCTGGATTTGAGAGCAACTGGCCATCCTTGGTCTTGTTCTCAGCTCTTGAGCATCTCAAGGCTTATTGTATTAGTTAGAATTCTCTAGAAGAAGGGAATCAATAGAAAATATGTCTATAATTATGCAATGAGTTTTATTAGGAAGTTTTACAGTATCAGAGATAGAGAGTCCACAGTGACCATCGGTGGGATTAGAGGCAGAAGAAATCAGTGGCTATCTACAGGATGAGAAGTAGAAGAAATCACAGTTCACTCTGTGCAAGGGAGAGCTGGAGTATCTAGTAGTTATTCAACACATGAAGACAGAAGCCACAAAACAAGAGGGAACAAGAATATGGCACCAGTAAAAGGTCAGGGCCTGGAAACTCACTAGAGAGTCACTGGTGCAAGTCTGGGTTAGAAGGCTGAAGAAACTGGAGACTGAGGTCCAGAGACATTGGTGAAGACTTGCGCTCTTACACAACAGGAATTTTCACTTTTTTTATTCCACCCAGGCTACACACTTATTGGTTGATGCCACCCATATTTGGGATAGTTTCTTCTTTTCATTCACTGGTCTACATGTCAGTCATCCATAGACACACTGAGAACTTTGCTTTCCTAATCTGCTGTGTTTCTTGATCCATTCAAGTTGAAATATTATGATTAGCGACACTTACCTATGGTCATTCAGTTATTTTCAATTCAGGTTGGTTTCTGGAAATTCAGAGAACTGTCAGAAAGAACTGGTTTTGTGAACTGTGACACAGAGTATGCTTTGGGCTGGGGTAGCATAGTTAACTAGGTAGATTTAGAGGATTTCTTGAATTCAGGATACCATGGTCTAGGACTAAAATGAAGACATTTGGTTCAAGGAGTGAAGCTTAGGCAAATCTCCTTTGCACCATCCTTTGGAAAAGCCATGACTTGCAAATGGGACATCCTGGGCCAGATGTTCACAGGGATTGAGATTTGAGCCACTCATTTCTATGTCACTTTCGGAAAAGAAGCACTTGCAGGATGGGGCTGCAGCAGCTTCCATCTTTTTCTTGGTGACTACAGAGTTTTGGCTCAGACAGGAAGACTTTCTAAGCTAAGTAGAAATAGGCCCCTTATGCTTCTAAGAAACATTACCACATTCCACAGAAGTCCTTTAATGAGGCCCCATAGCCCAGGGCCATTTTTTAAAAATCCCATTTGCTATGTCAACTTGTAGGTTATATATAAGAAGCAAAAATTAATCTGGCTCCACACAAATGATATGAGTTAACCAACCCACCCTCCTACAGTATTTATCAGTTGACTCAGGGGGGTTATTAAAGTTCAGTTTTGTTTTGTTTTCTTGGGACTAGGGATTGAACCAGAACCTTGTGTTTACTAAGCATATGCTCTACCACTGACCTACACTCTAGCTCCTAATACTTACTTTTTGTTCAACTTTAACAAACTTAAGTGAAGCGAGTGCCCCTGTTACTTATCTCAAAACTGTGATTGATTTTAGCAGATATGAAAAAAGGTAGCAACATTTTTATTTTCTTTCTAATAATTTCATTTTCTAAAATGCTCTTCATGCCATGTGTTCATGTTTCAGAGTAAAGTGCAGAGTTTTTTTTATACTTCCCTTAAAAATAACAGTATGAAAACAGACCTTTGCTTTTAAATGATTATTGAAGAATTTTGTCTTTCCAGGGTCAGGATTGTGTTTTTTATAACTGTCTATACTATCTTCCTAATCATTATATGACAGATGTGATTTTATAAATCAAGAGTTTATGCTAAAGTTGTACATACTGAATTGTAATTTGTTTTAATACCCAAACTAAAAATAACTTTTGCAGTGGGCAACCCCAGATGTGTTTTGTCAGTTTCTTTTTCACTTAGAGCCTAAAGCTCTATGTATTTAAGGAAAATTTTATCCATGTGTTTCTCATTTATTTACACTCAACTCATCAATGTGTTTAGTATGAGTTATTTGATGTCCAAGAAGCCCTTTTAACCATTTTATGTGCTTATTTTATGTGCCAATGTAATAAGAAGTCATTGTATGCCAGAAAATAAACTATGTAAAGCCTATAACTATTGTTGTCAACAAATATTTACCCTTAAAATTTTATTTTTGGTTTAAAAATCCAAACAAGAATTTTCTGAGTCCATTCTAGGTTGACCAACATAAAACTGACATCTGCTTTCTACAAATAGCCTTTAAACTCAGGGACTTTCATAGTTAACGTACAACCTTGTGGTAAGAAAGGAGTTGTGATCAGGGTCTTCATAAGGTTGTATGTCAAGTGCAGATCACAAGAAAACCAGCTGTTGTCTATTTCCATGCAACTTTCTCCTGATATTCTTCAGGAATCTGCATCAGTAGTACATTCACCACCATGTGTACTTCTAAATGTGATCAGTAGTTAGAAAGAAAGAAGTTGCCTTATTAGGCATCTAATCAATGAGTTTCATATCAGATATTTCACCAAAAACTATTTGTTCCTTCATCTTTGCCCTTGTAGTCTTCAGCATTTTAGAACACAAAGAACCTGTTGTAATTTATGCTTCTACTCATTGATTTGGTAGAGATTTGTCTATTCATTCAGCATATATTTGGAGTGGTCGTTCTCCCCAGGAACTCTGGTAAGCCCTATGGATAGGAAAATGGGTAATCTCTACTTCCAGCAGTTTAGTAGATTTACTTAGGTCTTGCCCAAAGTTGCTTTGATCTGTCTGAGTTTACCTGCAGTTTAAGCACATCAAAGAACATTCCAGAAGTACAGTGATGTTAACATTCCGAGAGACCACACTCCATACATAGGATTGTGTGTTTCAGCTGTCATATCTGATGGTGTGGTAATACTGAGATCTCTCCCACACTGTTTCTAGAAGTCATGTCAGTGTGACTATGATTGAGTTGGCTGTAGCTACCATCTAATTATGAGTATGTACCTCAGTGGATTTCTTCTTCTCTTTGTCTCACTTTTTTTGACCTAACCTTCCTAAAATCATCCCCTTAATACCCTTAAGAACCAGTTCTTGATTCACCACTTCCTTTGGAGAAATCTAAGCTAAAGCACTCAGAAAACCAATAATTGCAGGACAGTAACACAAGCATTTGTAGTATGAGCAACAGCAGCAGAATAGAATAGTCATTTCATACAGTAGGGAATTGTGAGAAATGTATTAGCTCAATATAAATGTCCACATCAGTGTAAACCTTAGAAAGCCAGAGGTGTTATCTATTCAGTGTTGTATCCTCAAAGCCTAGCATAGAGTCTGGCATATAAGAGCTTAATAAATATTTTTGAATATGATACATTTTTGTCAGGGAAAACAGGATTGGAAGCATACAGTAAAAATCAGTAAAATTGAGCTGATACAAAATCTCAGGAATTTTAATGTCTAGCCCATTTCTTTTCCCCTGATTCTAGAAGGATAAGGAGTTAGGTAGGAGATTGTGGGGGTTAGGAATGAAGTTATATGTAATATTATGGTTTGTGTCTGGATGTCCCCCCAAAGCCTTATACACTTGTGGGTGCAGGTTTCTAGAATTTGTGATTAATTGATGGTCCAATGCTGGGATTATGTGTGTGTGTGTTACATCCACTCTAGCTAGGGTGTATAAGCTACATACTATATAAGGTACGGGAAGAATCTTTTCTCCACATTCTCCCTATTTTTTTTACTCTTGCTGCTTTTGCTGTCTTCTGGCCAGTATGAACCATTGCCCACTACCGTGCCACCTTGCACTCACACCACACCTTGGACCCAGTGGATTATGGAATGAAACCTCCACAAACTGTGAGACAAATAAACCTTCCCTTCCTTAAATTTGGTTATCAGTTATTTTATCTCAGCAATAATAGAAAAGTAACCAACACATGTAATAATGCTGAATTTTAAGCAAATAAACCAGTAGAGTAATGATTTACATGTGGTTAATCACAAAAGGTGAGTGAAGGTTAGCTGGAAAACAGAGAAAAGGACAATGAATAGGTCAAACAGGAAAATATTACAGGCTACCTAGCAGGTATGTCCAATCTATGACTGACGAACTGCTTGACCTTTTTTAAATGTTATAATAAATACATAAAAGTAAAGTTTTGTTGGGTCGGGGCTTTAGCTCAGCGGCATAAGTGTCTACTTGGCAAACACGAGGTCCTGAGTTCAATCCCTGATACCAAAAAATAAAAATAAAAAAATAAAATGATGTTAAAGTTTTGTTATTTATGTACATTAACTATATTATACACTTTAGATGTATTCTAAGATAATTCTACTTCACTCATTGTATCCCAGGCAGACCAAAATTTTGGACACTCATAAAGGCATTTGAATTTCACTGACTAATGACAGTGGTTATGGTGGTAGTGGGGATGTAATGGAAGCATTTCCATTGGCAGCAACATCTAATTGCATCTTAGAATGAAAACTCTGGTTGTGATCAGGATGTTATACAGAATTTGGCAAAACTGGCAACATCAAGATAGAGTCCAAACTTACCTAGAAAATGAAGTTACCTGGATTAAAAGATGTGATTAGGCCAGAACAAAAAGTAAAGGTCCAAGGTCCTAACTTATGTAACTGCATGGTCCAGTTCTTCAAACAGAGTAGGTGTAAAAAGATGGGGGACCCTGAGGTACTCCTAGAATATCCAGTAGAGGATATTGTGTTAATCAGCTTTCTGTCACTAAGACAAAATACCTGAGATAACAACTTACCTGTCCAATTATTTAAACACAGGATTACCAACATTTTTCATTTTTTGTTAATTTTTATAAAATAATATAGCAGAAAATATAAAAATTATAATTTTATCAAATTTATTCAGTATGAGAATCAACTGGTTGAAATGATACCTGCCTGAACAATGCTCAGGATAGTCAGTACATAAATGCACTGACCCAGTGATGCCTGAGGCAAACTCGTAAGTGGTTAAAAAGAGCAAAGATTTATTTTTGCACATGATTTTAGAGGTTCTAGTCCATAATGGGGGAAACAACATTGCTTTTAGACTCTGGAAGTGTCAGGTGACAGTGGCAGGGAATATGAGGCAGAGTAAACTGCTTGCCTCATGGCCAGGAATTTAATGAAGAGGAAGAGAGTAAAGTCCCACAGTACTGTCTGAAGACATGCCTTCAATGACCTAAGGCTATCTAGCTTGGCTCCAACTCTAAGGGTTCCACCACTTCCCAGTAGTACCACCAAGCCTTTGAGGGACATTTGACATCCAAACTATAGCAGATATGCAGGTTCAGGACAACCTTGGTTAAAAACATAGATCTGGAAAATCATTAGTATCAGAATGATTTTTTTTTTTTATTGGTACCAGGGATTGAACTCACGACTGCCTGCTTGCAAGGCAGGCACTTATGCTGCTGAGCTAAATCCCCAGCCCCAGCATCAGAATGATTATTAAAAACATGGAAGTTTCCAGGGATATAGCTCAGTGGCACCACGCCTATCTGGCAAGTGTGAGGTTGTAAGTTTGATCCCATGTAAGTTTAATTTAAAACAAAATGGGAGTTAATGAAAAGGAAATTTTAAATAATGCTTACTATATAGTAATCACTGTTTAGAGTACTTACAAATATCAACTATTAAGTATACTCCATGTTTAGTATTATCTATTAATATAATAAGTATGAAATTAGTATCCGACTTAACAGTTTTGAGGTAGGGTACTGTTATTCCATTTTGTAGATGAGGAAACTAAGGCATGGGGGAGTAAAGTAAGGTTCCAGTCATGCAGCAAGCTAATGATGAATCTGGGAATGAGCTGTTGAGTGCACAAAGAAAGAAAAATGTCATAACACAATGGAACTGAATTAAGCCTCATAAGAGATGCCAAGAGAAGAAGAGAAATCAGGAAAAAGGTAGACTTTTAGAGAATAAAAAGGAGAGGGCTTTGTTTGGAACATACGCCATTGAGAAGTTAAGTTGCAGGAAGACCAAAAGATTTCATGTTAAAAAATTCTTAGTGACTGGAAGTACGGCCTTTCAACTCTAATACTCTCTCAGGATCAGAAAAAAATATCTATAGACAAGGCTACTCAAATCAGAAGGCTCAAACTAAAGAAATTGATTCTAGAGAATAAGCTTTAATATACTAAGTTTGTGCTGCAGATATTGATTTGAGGAAATTTAAAATGAGCCAAACTTTTTGGAGGAGGCAAATGCTCTGACATCAGAAAAAAATAAGCTTTATGCAACAATATTAAAAGGAAGGAAGGGAAAACCAGAGTGAAAAACACAGTAAAATATGAAAATGAAAATTAAAGATTCTCCAATAATAATTTTCTCAAAATTCTTATTTTCAAGACTCAAATGCTTTGCTGTAGATATTGCTTATACTCTAAGAAATAAAAATGTTACATCAGATTCTGGAGCTCAAAATATCAAGAAAAAGAAGAATAAAGGAAGATTCATGTTAAATCCCTTGCTGATGAGTGTTGGCAGCCCACTAGAAACATGTGGGAGAAAGTTCTCCAGCTTAGAGTGCAAGTGGGATGACTTTTGCACATGCAGAAAGGAGCTTGTCCAAAGACAGGGTGAAGGCTTCAGGACATGTGGGAGTTGAAACTGGTGGAGGTAGGCCTAATGAGGTTGGGACAGTTTCATCCTCGGTTGTGTTTAAAGGTAAGTCAAGAGCATTTAGACGTGAGCTGCCATGGTCAACTTTTGCTGATACCTGCAGTGAATTCCTAAGTTGTCAATGATAATTGAATCAATTCAGGGTGTTGGCCTGGAAAGGATCCTGCTTTCATTCTAACTTGCCAGAATTTTAGAAAACGAAACTTTAAATTGATCAGCTTTAAATTGATCAGCTGAAACTGGTTCATGAATTACTAGAAATCCCTAGACAGATTTCCATCAATTCAAAACATCACAGACAATCCTGTATTTGCAGTGGGCTTTGAGTTATTCATGAAATCCTATTGAACATCTTTTTTGCATTAATTTAGTGATATTTCTCACTGATGTCAAGGTGATGAAAAATAACACTAAACCGTACTTGGCTGGCTATGGAGAACTTGGAACACTACCAGGCATGCTGCAGGCAATTCTGGAAGGCAGGCAGGGGGACCCGGCATGTCTCAGAAACTACCTCAGAGATGAGCTTTAGAGAGAAGCAAGTCTACAGTTATGGGAATAAAATTCAAAACTATTCAACTGTTGCCAGCAGTTTCTAAAAAGCTATAAAAATATGAGAAACATGCACAAATGGGAGGAATAAGTTGGAAAAAAGGTATACTTTAAAGGAGAAAACAGCATTTTATTTACTTTATGCTTTTGTAGGATTTCTAATGACTTTATATTAATACATTTAATATTCTTGACAACTCTTGTGGGATGAGTACTGTTGACTAACTTCTTTTTACAGATAGTGGCAGTGTGACACAGAGAAGTAAAATATCTTGCTTGTGGTCACATGGCTCACACTGAGCTGGGATTTACACCTTCGTGTCTGGCCCCAGAGCTCACATTTTTTTGGGTCATCATTCACACACCCTCTTAATCAGGAAAACAAAGCACATAGCATTTTTTTTCAAGAGTATAAACATATTATCTCTAATAAGGTTCACAATGACTTTTCTACATGATAGCTTTTCCTCAATGTTAGTTTTCCTAGGTTGTGCCTTCTAAAACTGTTCTTTGATATCATAGAAGCCAACACTG
This sequence comes from Dolichotis patagonum, assembly GCA_004027295.1. NCBI lineage: Eukaryota > Metazoa > Chordata > Mammalia > Rodentia > Caviidae > Dolichotis > Dolichotis patagonum. The sequence continues at coordinate 48,450 of PVJX010006780.1, forward strand.
TTGGTGGAAGCTGAGACACCCAAAATTGTTAATATTGGGTGGTTGTATGGTTTTGGTTCCACATCTCCAGTTGAAGTCTAGCACATGTTGAAATATAAATAGGAACAGTTTCCACTGCATAAACTGTGACACAGACATTTATGGACAGTTGATAGACTACATCATTCTTCAAAATTCTCTTCAGAGAAACAGTAGCTTCATGGAATGGAGAGAAACAGAAAATGAAAGGAAACATGTAAATAGTTTTAAGAAAGGACTTTTGACATACATTTCTGAGAACAAAATCATATATGCATTACTTTTGTTGAGTATCTTGAATGAAATTTATTTCTTACATAATGGCTCTTCATTACCAGGTTTTTGTTTTACACACATTTCTGTCTACTGCTATGCTGCTTGGGACATGTCAACTCACTATGTTATAAACTCTCCATCTCATCAGTTTTTTCAGCCAACAGTATTTCCTCTATGAGTCAAATGGCTTATCAACAAGAGACTTGCACTTTTCACAGTAGATGTTTTATCTGGTGGCCAAAGTCAGGATATTTTTATTTAAATGAACTCCATTATTCAACTATGCTCTTAACATCTCTGAGACTTCTAAAGTATCTGAAATTTAAATACTTAAAACTACCATCCTCCTACCTGTAACACTCCCCATCTTAAGTGAGGAAATTCCATTCTTCAAATTTCTATAAAGCCTACAGATTGGAATCATTTGACTTCTCTCTTTTTCCTATACTACTCATTTAATTCAGCAATATTTGCCTTCAGAATATAGCCAGAATCCAGTCAGTTCTTATGTTACCACCTACTTCATGCTACCACCTAGTTTGAATAACCTTCTTCTGTGGAGATTATTGTGAGATTCTCTATTCTTGAACCCCCCTTCTCCTACCGCAACCAAAGCAATACAGTATAAATATGTCAGCCAAGTCATTACTCTGACAAAATCCTTGCTGTAAGTTCCCCTTTTGAAGTTAAGGTAAAAGTCCTTTAAATGTTCTCCAAGGCCTGACATCATCTGGCTACTCCCTTCTCTCCTACTAACTTCTCCCTTGTTCTGCCTCTTGCTTCTCATCCATCAGGCCCACTCTTGCCTTGGATCGTTTGCATTAGCTGTCTTCATTGACTGGAGAAAACTCTTCCTCCAGTCCAGATATGCCCAAGACAAATTCCTTCAACTTCCTATAGGTCTTACCTGAATATAATTTGTTAATGAGTTTTAAAGGCCATCTTATTAAAATAGGATGGTAGATGGTAAGTAAATGTTTGCTGAATATTTGCAAACAAATAATTTTAAGAAAACATCTTTGGCTGCCTTGCTTCTCAGTTCATCCATGGTTAGCAACATGAGTTTGAAATTTGCACTAACTACGTGCTTTGCTTTAATGCTTATTTAAAATTTTACATTCTTTAAATTCTGTTTGACTATGTTTACTACAGAGTTTTAATTATAGTATCTATCATTGAAATGAAATCTATCACCATTGATGTATGAAGCACAAAAATAAACTCTATAGAAACTTCTGGTAGATGAGGCTGGATTTGCTACCATTTCATGAATTTTGTAAATTGTCCTTCTAGTCTGAGAACCCAAAAGGATAACTTGCATCTTGATTAAAGTAAAAAGGAGCCTATGCTGATTTTCAGAAATGGAAAAGATGGGCAACAGTTCTGGCTCACTCAGTGATGCTTATTAAAGAACAGAGTTGTTGCAAAAGGATTCCAACTTTGCCTAGAGAAATGTGTACTGGAAATAGAGGACCAAGTGTGAAATATCCTTCTATTTTAATTTAAGATACTGAGCAATAAACAGTCCTTAAGCTACCAGTATCCAAGGACACAGGTCTAGTGTTTTCCACCTTGTTTGAATGTCCAGTTTAGACAACACATGGCAGCTGGACTCATTCCTGTTGTTAGGAACATCCTTAAATGAAAGTGCCTTGCCATTATTCATGATCCAATTGGTGTGCTTAGAGAAGAGAGCCAACCCGCTCTCATTCTGAGATCACCTTTAGTGGTGGAGAGAGAGAAAACAAAGATAAACATAGAAACAGCATGGCCACGTGTTAAAATCACAAAATGCCTATGAGACAATTTTATCTTTCTAAGCTCAACTATTAGGATTAGCTGGGACTTAAAAAAACTGCAGGGTCATCTGCACTGTCAATTTGTCACAGAATGAAGCCACTTGCTCATAAACCCTTCTAAAGTAACATGTCTTTATTCAAAATTGTAGTGGCTCTGAAGGTAGCACTATCCCTATGTTGTCTAGCATCCTTACATTTCTTAACTAAGAGAACAAATAATGCAAAGCACGCCATTTCTATTTAACCAGTCTCTTGACTTTTGAAGTTATTGCACTTTAACACATCAATTATTTTTTATTTATATGAAGCTAAGCATAGTTGAAACCATGGAGTCTAGAACCAGACTGGTCCTCTAGCATATGAGCTACATGACTTGACAGCTATATGACCTGACAACCTAATGTTTCTTCATTTGTAAATGGAAATAATTACCAAGTTCACTCTATAAATATGTGTGCGTGGTATGTGTAGGTGTAGAAAAGATAGCAGAACATTCCTAAAGATTATATAAGCAGTTGCTATTATACTTAACAGTTATAATGATACCCTTATTTTGGGATGTAGTTAGATATTATGAATTTTACCTACAAATTAGGTCTTGCCTTTCAGAATATCTCTAACAGGATAGTTGTCCTTCTTTAGTAATGGTATATTATAGAGAAGGTGGAGTGCTACAAATTATCATTTTACTCACTCTTCAGTGTCGGGGGGATTCCTGAGTGGGCTGCTGAACTGGGGGGATGTGCAGAGCTAATGTTGCTGGATGTGGTGCTCGGTGTGCATTTTGCTGAGAAGGGATTGCCTTTGCTCTTCCAGCACTGCTATCTGTGTGAGAGAGACGGAGATTGCCGAAACCTCTTCATCAGTATACTGCATGTTCTTTCAACTGTGGATAACCTGAAAATTCTCTTAGAAATGTCTCATGGCCTCTAGGAACCTGTTTCCCATGGATTCATTGATCTGTCTTTTTGTCTGTGTGTTTAGTATTTATGGCTGTGTAACAAACCATCCCAAAACATAGCAGCTTAAGACAGCAAGGATCATGAATTGAGGAACATGCTCTTTCTTAGGTTATAAATAGGCACTGGAATGATAGGCCTCTAACGTCTTGACTAGGCTGAAGCATGCCCGAGTGTTTGATAGCAGGAGCCCCAGTTCCTCACCACATGGGCCTCTCCTTAGGTTGCTTACATCATGGCATCTGGCTTTGCCCAGAGTAAGCAGTTTGAGAGAATATGCAAGAGAACCAAGAAAGAAGCCATACTATCCTTTACAGTCTAATTTTAGAAATAGCATAGCATCACTGTTGCTCAACCCTGTGGGTCACATACTATCCCTATATAATATAACAGGAGGCTAGAGAAGGGTGTAAACCCTAGAGGTAGGAGTTATGAGGACCCATTTGGAGTCTTGGCTACCTCAGTCATATTTAACTTTTAAGAAAGAATTTATATCTCCTTTTTATGATGAGATTATGTTCATAGAATAGTCTGAATTGAAAATGAAATGGTAAAATTAGATCTAATATTATGCATCCTTCATAAAACATTGAAATTCTTTCTTTTTTGATATGATTTATTTCTTTTTCCTTGCATTAATTTGGGGGATACTGGGAATCAAAGTCAAGACCTTGGACTTGCCAGGCAGGTGCTGTGCCACTGAGCTATATCTCTAGCTCTTCTCCAAATTGTTATTAATACATGTTGCTTATACAGATTAACAGGCTTCATTTTGGCAGATTTGTACATGTCCATAAAAAAATTTTTTCATTTTTCTGTCTCCCTCTTTGTTACTCTCCTTCCTAGTTTCACATTTTCTTATTTGGGTGAGTCAGTGTATATAATGAAATTTGCATGATATTATGGAATATATGAATGTACACACAAACATACCTATTAAAAATATAGAATATTAATCCTACCCAAGTTTACCACATTGGGATCTACACTTTAACTAGCTCTCCAGACAATTTATATATTTATTAAGTTTGAGAAACACTGGTATCAAATATATAATAAATCTGTATGTCATAAAATAGAAAAATTAATAATGCAAATTAATGGAATGGACCCAAACATTAATAATGAACTAGAGCTAATAAAATCACCTATTAAATTAGTATTACTAAATTTCCCAATTCACTCTCTTCTTAGATGTCCCATGGAAGGCCTTTTCTTTCACAGACTCCATACAACATTGTGGTCTGGCACTTCAGATTGTGGATGTTAAGCTAAAGCTTTTATTTTGTTTTTTTATTTCCCTCATAAGAAAATAGGTGGAGTACCACAATAACATTTCAAAAAACAGCACGTTGTAAAATAAGTTTTGTTTTTATTGATAGCAGATGATAAGGGACTTTTAAAGGATATGGTTGGCTCTAGGAAAGAGAAATAGTATTGAAATCATCAACTAGTATCTGAAAAATATTATCAGGAGCTCCCTTCTTCCCTAAAACAAATACAGATGATTGTACACAAAGAGAAATCCTGTGTATAAAATTCAGACATGTCTTTAAAATGATTCTGTTTCTGTAATAAGACAACTTGAAGTAACATGACAATTGTGCAGATCATATTTTCAAATTAATTTGTTTTATGATATTAATGAATTAGTCTTGTTGGCCTTGGAGTTGAAATACCATCCACTATTTTATTACAAAGGCAGACCCTAAGAGGGAGATTTTTGAAGAAACAAATTACATAGCTTTTAGCTTCTTAAACAAACTATGAAAGTATAGGTTTTTCTAATTATAAATTAATGCAAATATTGTAGAACATTTGGGGAAAATAAAGTTATTTGAAATCCCATCAAAAGATAACTACTGAAAAAAGAGATAGCTTTTATTAATATTCTGACTGTCCCTATCAGCCTTTTTTTAGCATATGCTTGGCGTATGTGATACAGCATATGGATAACACACGTTTCATACAAGAGTAAATGCCCCCTTCAATGAAGAAAAATGTTTAAATGATAATATTTTCACCATATAAATAAAAATTATCAAACTCTGATTGGTTTTTTGGTTACTAGTTCTGCTCTGTGCATTATCAAACTGACATGGCACACAATACAAGATGTGACCAAAATTTAGTGAATCTTTAAATTATATAAAAAAGTATTCTAGTAAACAGACATTGCCATTATTTTCCCTCAAAGTACTCTCCTTTCCTTTGAAACACACTTTTCCCGTTCTTGCATTCTCTGAAGCAATTCGGGGAAGTCTTGTGTGTCTTTATTTGCACTGTGGTAGCTGCCTCAATGTCCTGAATTGATAGAAATTACCTTTCCTGGTCGTTTTGACCTTGTGCAATAACCTGATGTTGCATGGCAGAAAATCAGGAAAATGAGGTGAATGAAAACACACTGCAGTCTGTTTATGAACCTGCCATTCTGTTAGACGGTTGGCAGTGGGCTTCATTGTAGTTTTGATCATCCTCTATAAAGACATTCATGAACTCTTACAAGCAGGGAATATCTCAAAATATTAAAGGCACCGTATCTTTACTGTAACAAATTCTTCAAACTTTATTCTCCATATATTTTGATCACCTCTTTTGTATTTACATCCACCATAACTCTTAAAACTCTGTAAAAGATTTGTTACATTTAAAAAAAAAGTACCAATTAGCTGCCATTCCTGTGATTTCCTTCCCTCCAGCTCCTTACTTCGTACTTTATGAGTTTGCCTATTCTGAACATTTCATAAAAGAATAACTATATGACCCAAGACTGCCTGGTTCCTTTCATGTAGGATAATGTTTTCAAGGCTCAATCTATGTTATACCTTGAATCAACATGTCACTCTTTTAAAAAAATGATAATCTTGTGTGGGTATACTGTATGGTATATACATTCATGAATGTTTGACATATGAATTGTTTCTACTTTTTGAATGTTATAAATAATGATGCTATGAACATTATATAAAAATTTTGATGTGGACATAGGTTTTTAATTCTTTCGAGTGTATACCTAGAAATGAAATTGCTCTGTTGCATTAAGCTTGATGTTGAAGTGGACTGGACTCCATGTTAAACCCCAAGTTAAACCTTTTAAGAAACTGCCAAAACTGTGAATTAATCTAGGTACTAGGATTCCACCACTTAGATGAAGTTCTGTGACTCTCGCTCACAGACCCTTCCTTTGCTTTAAGCAGCCAGTCCCTTGAAGATTTAGTTCCACTGTTGCCTGTCTTGTGAACATCCTTATTGAATCTTCCATTCAGGGCTCAGATACTTTCCATAACCCCTCTAACATAGTCTTTGTCACACTCTATGCAGTCACCTATTTTCTTTTTTTGTCTCTCTTAATTTTCTACGTACCACTCAGAGTGCCCACTATTTATAAAAGATGTGCAATAAAAACTTGGGAAATAAAACCAGCTGATGTCAGAGGAGCATGTGGAGACAACTATTAACTTTTAAATCATTACTGTATTTCTTTAGAAATCTTCAGGCAATGGTAGTTTGGTACAAGAGCATACAGGCAAAAGTCTAGGTAAACTCATGATTTGGATAAGGCTAAAACTAAGTAGTTACGCAAACAACTCTATGTGCGTTTTAACTAGTTACCTCCAAATTTTCATAAAACATGTCTATGCTTACGCTCTGGATGAAAAAACAGCGTGTTGAAAGCCCAGACTGCAGCAAATAGTTGCAGTGTGAGAAGATTGGGCGAGTTTCCTACACAAGATATTTCAGTTTATCATCAGCGGCATGCATCACTGTAACAAGTGTGCTTTCTGCCAATCTGGGTGGGGAAGGAGAAGTGACAAGGGAGGTCTTCCAAACAGAATGTCGGTCAAGATGTGATGCAGCCAGCAGGGAGGCAACTAGGAGTTAGAAAGATGGCACTTCAGCGTATAAACAGGGACTCATTGTTAATTCCGTGTGACACATGGCACAGCTGTGAGGGTTGTGTGCCAGGCAGGCTGAGTTAGTATGAAAGTATGTGAGGCCACCAGCCGATTTCCAAGCACTGAGGGGAAGCCTGGGCTGCTTGCTAACAAGAAGAAAACAGGTGATAAAGCCATTTTCCTTCACAACAAAAGGGAAATAAATTTGTGATTCACTATCTGGATCAGTAGATGGATTGTATTGTACCACATCCCTGAGACAGCATTTTCTGATGTCATGGTCACATAAAATGGGTGTGGGTATATAAGAATGGAGTGAGAGTAGATTGGGGATTAAACAAATAGAGCATGTGGAATATGGGGCTGTGCCTGCATAGTGTGTAATGCGCATGCACACACACACACACACACACACACACACACACATACACGCATGTGTTTTAATAAAAGAGGAATATAAACATTTTTACCAGTTCCAAAATGTTTCTCTAGTTGGGTGGGCTTGAAAGGTGATACAGCAGATTTAGATGTTTGACATGCTGCATGTGGAAAGTTTTCCCATTTTGTCATCGTTGTTTTAAGGAGTCCTCCCTTTCAGCATGGAGACGGTCAGTGACCTCAGGACTGGGTGGGGAGAAACACAAGAGTATGTCAGTTTGGCAGCATGCAGAAAATAAAATATGGTTATCAGGAAACTTGTCATGGTTTCTAAGTTCTGTTTAAAGCAATAACTACCATTACATCATCATTTTTGTTTTGTGTTCTTCTCATAACAAGAGTTTTGCATGTGATTCCTTCATGTGTCCATGCTAATAGTGTGGTAATGCCGCCTAACAAGACTGAACCTTTGTTCAGACAGTGCATTTGCAAGTAGATTGGGCTGAAGTAAATGATAACATATTAGGTCTGTCAAATGACTCATTACCTGAAATTGGCTAGTGGTCTGTATGGTGCTACATCATTAGAGTTTTAAATCAGAAGAAATCCATCTGGGAACATAAAGACTCAAATCTAGGCAACTCTGGGGTGAATTCTATCAAGTACAGTTTTGGAGAGATACAATAATAGGAACTCAGAAAATTTGTTTTGTTTCCTTGTAAGCCATTGGGGAATGCCTGAGTAATGAGATTTGCATTTATAAATATAGCACCAGGGATAGTATTTCTGGGTATCTTCAGTGTTGGTGTAGAAAAAATTCAAACTGTGCAATATATACTAAGGTATGGAATATGATACATGAATTATTGTCTCTAAAAAAGAAGGAAACACTGGTACTAGGAATGTAGTTCAGTGGTTTAGCACCTGCCTGGCAGTTTGATTCTCAGTCCAAAAGAAAAAACAATAAATAAGGAAACATTCATTCGTAGGACGTTCAGCTATAAAACACAAATTAAAGATCTCTCTTTCTCCCTTACATTCTTACTCTCTCTCCACTTTCTTTCTTTCTCTCATTCTTCTTCCTATTCTCAATTCCCATTTTCCCTTCTGTGTAATACCCCAGCAAATAAGTAAAAAGTAAGAAAGTCTAGAGGACATAACATTACATACAGTAGCAGACAGAAGGCAAACATAGCAGGAATTGTAAATCTTATTAAGAGATTACCACGTTACAAAATGATTTGCTTTGAAAAAGAAAAAAGGAATATATTTCATTGATTTATAATAAAAACATAGAGGTAATATATAAAGACCTCTGTAAAACACACTCTAATACATAGTTAAGATTATAACTTCGGGCTGGGGGTTTAGCTCAGCGTTATAAGTGCCTGCTTAGCAAACACAAGGTCATGAGTTCAATCCCGTCTACCTCCCTTTTTTAATAATTTGAAAAAATTTCTGGTTTATTAACACATTTTACCAGAGGCATAATCTGTTTCATATATATGTCTAGCAAAAAAATAATCTCTGGTCAGCTTAGTGGAATATTAAGATTAAAAGAGACAAAAGTTTCACCTGCTAAATGCATCTTTCCATCTTCTGAGCAGAATTCTTATTGGTGTTAATCTGTGAGCATCTAAAGGCCTCTTCTGAATGCAAATATTCTTCTTAGGAGTCCATGTTACTTTATGAGTGAGGTTCAGAATCATAAACTGATACAGTGGAGAAAGTTCATAAGCATTTTTATGCTATATTTCTTTTAAATAGGAGCACATTGAGGTCCAAAGTGAGCAATGTCTCTTCCAAGTCATATAGTTTATTGGTACTGAGCTAGAACTGAACACAACTTTTCTAAAAGAAGTACTTAGGGAGAAACCTGCTCATTTCACCTCAATTCTTTCCTCATTATCTTTTTAATCTAATCCCTTTTCAGTGAGTTTGTATCTTGCAATTGTATCACTTTGCATGAAAGATATGAGCTCAAAAGTGTTAATACATGTGAATGGATAAACCTTTTAACTTCTGCATTCTAAGTTAATTGTTATTTAAAATAATGTAAAAAAGTAATGTACACCATGAACAGAAAAGTAATTGTTCTCCATACTAGAAGAGAGGGTGGACAATGATTGAGGTCATTTTCAAACCTGAGATTCTGTATTTCTGAGAGTCAGACCTGTCCAAGTATGGGATAATATCTACAGCCAATAAGAAGTATCATGAAAGAAATCTTCCCTTGAAACAGGAAAAAAGGGGGAACCTTACTTAGGGAGACACCTCCAGTAATTGGTCCTTGTCTATACTTGTTCCTCTGAGTTGTTGCTGTCAGCCCACATGGTCACATGCACTAGCAGTCTGGGTGAAGCAGTGTCCCTGAGCTAAAGCAGCAGAATGCAGGCCCTGCTTGCTGTGCGACCTTTGGCCTCCTGTTAACATCTCATCATCAAAATAACATCTGCAGCTTCCCCTTGTCTTACTCCACAGGCTACCCTCTACCTCCTAAAATGTGTTTTCACTTGGCATCACTCCTTCAGGAAGAAAGCAGGTGCTGTGGCCGTCAAGAAGTTCTTGCTCCCTGACCCACAAGAAACTATTAAGGCTTAAGTCACCCTCATGAAAAGGAAAGGAAATCTTTCAGGGATAACAAATGTAAATCAATATAAGCACTGCTGCATTGTCTTATTTTGCAGTTTTTGTTTCCTTAACCCTACTAACCAGTTGTGCTGACATTTCTTATGAAAACTCAGTCAAATGTGTGCAAACATTTGTCATACTCATTTGGGTGGAGTCAGCCTGGCGATGACTGAAATGAAGCATTCATTATGTTGTCATATGTGGGTGAAGGTTTTCATAGGTCAGATTGCATGATTTCCTCCATTTCTGATTTGTCTTTGTAGGGAGAAGCTAGCAAGTTTTTCAAATGCACCAATTAAATTTTTAGATGGCCAGGAAAATACATTATTAATGTATGTACAGCATGTTAGGAATACAAACTACAGTGTATGATATAAAACCTTAGATTAACACCAGACGCATGGGAACATTTTTTCCCCCAACAGACAGTTGTTTCCTCTGACTCCCTTAAGATGCAATAAACAATCCATTTTCTATCCTAACCTTAGACTGCGAACAAACAAAGCACAAAGTAAAGGGTAGTCTGGCAATTTAAGTATCCATCATCAACTTTTCTGGACTGTCTTGAAAAGTAGTTGCCATTCCTGGCCAATGATTTTATATAGTTTCTTTGGAAACTAAAACCTGGGTGGGCTGGAAGCCGTAAGAGCATGCTTAAAAGCCAGAAAAACCAGTGTATCCAAGGAGTAACCAATCACAGAAGTAGAAAAATCCTTACAAATGGAGGGTGGCCCAAATCACACTGCCCCTGAGAAAGGCCCTATTTGGTCCTGCTAGGTCTATGATACTGCCCTACCTCCAGGATAAGTCCTAATGTCCCTGCCTATCTTTGTGTCTTACTTGTTTTGATTAAGTTATTTAAGTAAGTTTTGATTAGTTATTTTAACTTTTCTTCCTATATTTTTATGGTATAGTAGGTCATTTGGGGATTCTCTGGGAACTAAACCCAAAATTATACCAAAATTTGTATGGGAGATTTATCTTTGAATAATATTGTTTTAAATAAAGCGGGCATCTCCAGGAAAATGAGTACAGTTACTGAGGTTGTATGAGAGCCTGAGGTAGGCAGAAGGACATGGTCACTCTTGGTGAAGAGCAGACCAGCATCGTGTGATGAGGGTGGTTAAGTGTCTCAGAAGGTTCCTAGAAGTGAGGGAAGAGGTTTGTTGCTGTTTTCACTCTGAGTTGGTAAGAGCACTCTCTTCTTGAAGCTTTTTCTTAGTCTCTCACAAACTTACAAGCCCCTCTCATCTTTTCTTATGCTTCACTGGATTCTCTTGATTGTGGCCATTGAATGCTATCAACTCTCGTCTTTTCTTTCATCTTACCAGGGAGTTTCCACAGTTACCAAACCTAGGTGATGACTCTTGAATCAAGAAAGTGAAGTAAAAAACCCACTAGATTAGATTCCAGGAGGTGACATTGTATGAGCCGCTCTAAGTCCCTAAGCTTGATTTCTTCATCTATGAAAAGAAGAGGTGAGCTTAGATGATCACTGAGTTTTCCAGGAAGAAAGTGAAGCAATCTAGAATTCCATTTTGTAACATCAACAAAATCCTGGACTGTCACCCAAGCTCTGATCTTCATCTTTTACCCACTCAAAGTTTGTCATTTTACCTAATGCAAAATGTGTCGCTGATCAATCATCATCTGCACTACTCAAGAACCTCTGCTTTACTCTTATTTTTCCAAACTGCTATCCCTGTCTATCAAGGTCTAAGTCTGCAAAGTTTTCTTTTAACTATCCATTTCCTTTGTCATCAACATCCCGTCAGCCATCTACTATTCCGTTATTAATTTGAAGATACTGTATTTTTTCTTATCTACTTTGTGTATGTATATCAAAATATGCATAATACTAAAATTTACCTTTTTAATTCTTTTTTGGTGTACAATTCAGAGGCATTAAGTACATTTACATTGTATGCAACAATCAGCACCACCAACTTCCCAAACTTTCCCATTATCCCAAACTGAAACCTCATCTATTAAACAGTATCTTCCTTCCTGTCTTTTCTCAATTGGCATGTTAAAATACCAGGATGTCAAAGCTAAAAAGTTCTTTAAGTTCATCTACCATAATCTTTCACTGGACAGGTTGCATATGCAACCACAGCCCAGATGCACTATTAAATTTTGTGTTCACTAGGCCTTCATTTAACAAAGGTGCTCCAAAGTTTTATCTCCACTCTCTTGGTTTGCTTCTATGCTTCTGGCTCCTTCAACTTCCAGTCTTTCACATATATTTACTGAATTTTGCCATTTTCTAATTCTCTTGCCCTTCTATTCCGTGCTTAGAATCTGTGATGAGAAACTTCACAAATTTCCCCCAAACTCTCACTGTTTTTTATCTGAGTCTCCAAGTAAGTGCTGCAGATTTTTATCTACAATGCAGATTAGTGCTCCTCCCACTTTTCTCTCAGATTCAGCCTCAGAAATTTGACAGATTAAAGAGCAAAAGTTAGCACTCTTTGGAAGAATTATGGAGTGATGGTCAATGTCTTCTCTTGGCGCCCAGGTTAGAGCCCTGCCTTACCTCCTATAGTGAGATGTAAGATCAGCAGTGAAGGGCCTCCTCAGCCAACTCAGATCTAGCTCTATTTTGAGTACTCTAGCTTTTGTCAGGGCTGCTTCTCCATTAATGCCTTAATACCAATGACCAGTATTATTGGTCCATGTGGGCTGGAATCTTGACTAAGGGTTTTCATTAAATATCACGTCTATCTCCAATTTACATATTTGACAGGCAAACATTATACTAGTGATTTTTTAGTTTTGGCTGCATGTTAAAATCACCTGGGTGCTATTAAAAATTACTGATGTTTATTTGGGCTTCACCCTTCCCCTTTGATTTTGTTGGTCTTGGATAAGACCTAGAAGTAACAATTTATTCAATTTCATACAGCCAATAACTTTTGGAAAATGCATTTACACCTGGGTCACCATTTACTTCAGAAACCACACTCTGAACTCAAGGTTCTTAGCTTTGTTTAGAGACTAGAATTACCTGTGAATATGTAAAAAGAGTGACTTGTATAAAGATGTTACTATGGGAGGGATAAAAGCTATCTAAAATATTAAAATGCAAATTTTAAAAAACCCCAACTGTTTAGGGGACTTGGATAGACAACTAGAATTGAGAACATGGGTTCAACTGTGCATGGTTCAACACATGTATGACTTCCTATTCATTCATGAAATGTAGGAAGGATAGCATGCTGAAAGTATTGAGAGAAGATAAAATAATAGTAATAATATATTGTTGAATTGTAAGGAATGAGGATGAACATCTAATTCTTTAAGCAACCTACATTTGCAAACCATTATTTGAAATTAACTCCCATTAAGCTATATCTGTGCAAGACTAACTTGGCACAGTAAAATTCTGGCCATCTAATAAAAGTTTCACATATGGAAGTGGGTATCCATAGTGAAGAAAAAATAGGACAGTGAACTTAAGGGTTTTAGTACAAAGGTTTGTGGATACAAGGAATGCAAGAATTGACAAGGATGTTCAGTGTGCTGCTACTAATTTGAGCTATCAGGGAAGTTTGTTGGTGTAGGCTCCTGGTACCACTTGAGTATTAATGCCTTTAAACCAATGACTTGGGAGAATAGCCATTATCTTATTTTGGCTTCAGGTTCAATTTTGGTTACTGACAAATGGTGGGATAAGAGTAGAAGTTGACTTTGCTGCAAGAAAGAGGCTATAAGAGTATAGTGTCTCTAAGGATCCTATTAAAAGTGCAGTTATACAATTTGTTGAGAAGAGTTAAGTGGTAATCATCCTGATGTTTGACACTTACAAATTCTTCCCATCATACTAGACATTGAACTTAAGCACACATTTGACACTGAAAAAGTACTATTCTGTGTAATATACTCAAAACTTGCCAGTGGGTGTGGCTTTTTTCTTTAAATAGCTGTAGATTTACTAAAGTCATTATAGAATATATGGAAGTAGATTCATTAGGGAAGTGAAACTGAACCATCGAAAATGATACAAAGAACCCAAGGATCATGTAGTGAGAATGCACAGAGCTGGGATTCAAACTCCTGTATCATTTTCATTGCTTTGTTGGATTGGGCTTTGTTCTGTTTTGTTTTGTTTGATTTTGTTATGTCTGGTGGCAAGAGCAGCTATTTATTTCAAAGATAGCAAGATATATTATGGTAGCCAATTTGGATTTACCAATGTCTTGTTTCGAAGTCCTTTATGGCATTCATTATTTTGTTTTGTTGGTTCTATTCTATTCTGTTTTGTTTGATTCTCACTATGTCTGAGGGTATCTGCAGCTATTTTAAGGACAGCAAGAGGCATTAGGGTAATGATTACTGATTTCATATTGTTTTGAAGTCCTGTGTCACTTATACTGGTTTGTTTTGATTGGTTTTATTCTGTTTTATTTTCCTTGGTTTTATCCTCTTTAAAATAAAAAAAGATGTTTTACATTTTTGTTCTATTTAAATTCCATGAGTTTCTTTCCTGATAGCCTCATTAATCTTACTGAAAGCTGTTTTTGTGTTTATCTTTGATAGCTTGGTCTGACCTGTATGGCTAGTACCTATGGATCTCTCAATTATAACAATTCAATTGTGACCTATTTCTCTACTACAAAATTTTATTTTACTCACCTAACTGGAATAGATTACTATATGGAGTTGCACTTGTTTATATGGGATGTTAAAGCAAAGGTTGATGATTAGCAACACTGAAATATCTCTTTCAACTAGATAATAATAAAATGTTCTAAAGGTGAAAACATGTCAATAACCATACGTAAAGGAAAACCCAGGACAGCATTGCTTTATCCATGATCATGAATTTTCTTGAACTGAAGGGACCAGTGAAATTATCTCAATGAAATGTTAGTGTGATTTTGTACTGATAACGACTGCCATTCAATTGCAGAGGTTATTATTGTGGCATTCTCAGCCTCCTGGTTGTCTTCAACAAGTCTTCAGCATTGGCTGATAACCTTGTCAGTGCTAAAGGAAGTATCTGTCTCCACAACAAACCCTGCCATTCTGTAGCCCATGTCCCATGCTGCATCCCTTTTAGTCGCTCAATAACCATTGTGTAAAAGGTAGGAAGAACATTTATAAATGTAGTACTTAAGTCACAAAATGGTTCCTAAACTGACTACGTATTAGAATCATGTGAGTAGCTTATTAAAATATTTGCAAGGGATGATCCTAGAAAATCTAAATAGGAAAGTCAAAGGTGTGCCTTGGCAGTGATTCTCCTAACTCAAGGCAGGCAGCCAAGGCCTAAAATAAGGGAGGGTGATTGTGTGTAGAAAGAAGGGATGGGAAAGGGTTGGGCCAGTGAATCTGAGAGATATAAGCAGAGGATGATGACCCATTGCATGGGTGTAGGGGTGGCAAATAAAGAGGAAGGAGTCACTGATAAGACTGGAATTTCTAGATGGGTCCAGGTAATGATGGTAGCCAATGTTGCTAGAGAAGATGATCCTAGATTTTCTTTCTATCTTATCAGAAAATTTTCTTACAAATAGGAGATTGATCAATATAAGTTTGAAAACAAATGATAATATGAATGGATTTATTTTTGAAATCATTGTATTTATAGAAAGAAAAGTATAGTTTTTTTATGATTTTATTCAGGCTGAATGGAGACTGGCTGAAGTCTTGAGCCCTCAGTATTTATCTTGGGAAAACACATGAGGATGTTTAAACTTTTTAAAAAATAATTGTGATAGACGTGTAATGCAAGTCCAGGCTCCTTTAATCCCAGTGGTCAAACTTAAATTTCTTAACGTGTATGTCTTTCTATAGTTGCTTTCCAGTAATAAAATGGGTGATGGAATTTTTAAGAAAACATTTTATGGCTCTGCAATAGATGGAGTTTTCCACTGGGATTTATAGAATAACTTTGGAGAAAGCTAAAACAATGTATAAAACAAAACTCTGTGGAAGAAAAAATAATTATAAAGAATTCCCAGCTGATATAATGGAATGCCTATAGTTGTGGAGTTCTGTACCTTGTTTCACTATCTAATAATAATTAAAGGCCTTTTCATCGACCAGAAGTTTCACATTAAAGTGCCTTTTCTAGGGTGCTAAGCATTTCATTGGTATAGAGCAAAATATTTTTTCCAAATGTGGGAAGAGAAACATTCCAGAGAGAAGCATCTTTGATCTAAGACTCTAGTGAATAGGGATAGGGAGAGTTGTTTTTATTGAATGAAGGAGGCCTTGAGGTTAGAATCAGCCAGGGACAGCTGGACCAAGAACCAACAAGCTTAGGGATGCCAAACCTATGGCTGTGTGTTTGAAATGCCTTAAAGTTGGATTTTGGTCCTTTCTATGTCACTTGTTGGCTCTCTATGCTTAGGTAAATAGTATAAACTTTTGAGCTTCACTTTCTTCATCAAGATAAGGGTGATAAAACTTACCTCATGAGAATATGGTGAAAACTATTCAAAGAAATGAGGTAATATATGTTGAAATTGCTTGGTAAATTAGAAAGTTATACAATTCTAATTATTGTACTTTTAGAATTTTCTTAAAATAAAACCAAGTTGTCTTTCAGGTTTTTAAACCAAGAATATATATTACCTCACAATTTTTTTTCCAAATAGATATCTTTAGGGGTTATTTCTTCTTCACACGTGACTCACAGTTAAGGTTTTTAAGGAAGATTATGCTACTCTTAGGAAGTAACAAATTTGAAGAGGCCAGATTTGTTATTTCCATCTGCAAAATCATTTATTTGCTATTTTTGTACAACTAGCAACTTCCAAGTCTGCTATTTTTGTACAATATTTGCTATTTTTGTACAACTAGTAACTAGCTTTGTACACAAAACATCTGGTTTGTTACCATGGAGTCTGGCTACTAATACTAGATTTTGCCATGGTGTTCCACCTATGGAAATCTGATTTTGAAAGCAAGTATTCTCATATTGTGACAGCTCAAAATATACCTAGATGAAAAAGGAAGCTTTGCAGAGACACATCAAACCAGTTGTAGGAGTCTCAAAGAACAAAAGCAAAAAGGAGTGTGGTGGTGTGCATTTTGTAGCATCCTCACTAACTATAGCACTATAATTCCAGTGAGATTATTTAGCCTAAGGCACACCTTGTTGTGTGTAATCGAAGTATGAAGACTTTTATATAACACTCTACCTCATGTGGACTGCATGGTAGCCACAAGCCTTTCATACATGTTCACGTGAATGGTATGTGTGTGTGTGCATGTAGGTGTAGCTGAGTGTATGTATATGTATATGTATATGTGAATATACCAAGAAGACTGTGAATCTGAAATGTGAATTCTATTTAATATCTATTATGGAAGAATTATGAGAAATAAAGGGAAGTCATCTGTCAAAATTTCAATTTTTTCACTTAGAGTAGGATGCTCACTAAGATTTCTTCCTTTGACATTATACGGTGTTGTGAACCACTGATTTTTTGAGTCAGCAAACCTTGAACTTGATAGTATTATTCTAAACACAATGCTGGTAGGTCAAAACTTTTTGTCAGTCTAGTTTCAATGTTCAATGTTAGGGAGGCATAGACATCCTCCGTGTCCTATGACAGTAGAGCGCACACAGAGCACGTACATGTAGTTCTACAAGATCCTCCATGCAGTCAAAACTGATGACATTGTTTGTTGGAAGATTTCATAGTATCACAGATATCTTAATTCATGATAGATGAAAGCTTTCCAAGTTGGTGCGGAAGAATATTAAAGAAAGGATACATCAATAATCTCCTGTTTTATTCCAACTAGTTTGATAAGCCTCTTGAAAACTCAGGTTTTAATCCATCTAGATGAGAATTTATCCCAAGGAAACAAGCTCTGTCCAACTTTTAAGTGGTCAGAAAGTCATGAATTAATAGAAATTGAATGCATGACGTTATACAACCTTTATACAAAATGACAAATATAGTTATCCTATGGGATTGCTATATGGATTACATTTTAATCTTATAAACTTCTTAAGTCAAGACAAGGTATAGACTTGAAATCACAACATTTGTCTCACTGACATTGTGCTTTTAAAGTATGAGTTTTGCATTAGAAAATTTCAAAAGTGTATGTTATAGTCCTGCTTCTAAATTAAACTACTGTTTCTCTTTCTTGGAAGGCAGCTATGCTCACCACTATACCACCAACGCCGCACCTGTTTCTCTTTCTTGATTTCTTGGGATCATCAGCCAATCATCAAAACTTGTATCAATCATCCCTTTGTCTCTAAAGATTCATGAACTTTTTAGATTTTGAAAGTTCAAAAGAGGCTGATAAACTCACATTCTAACATGTTAAATAAATGTACGTAATATTCTGAGCTAGGCATTGTAATTGAGGAAAATGAGTTCTACTCATTCCTTAATGTACTATTTTCTAGGTGTATTTTATGTTGAGGGCATTGCACTGGCCCATGTGAAGCATATTAAGCCCTAGCCTACTTTTAAGGAAGTTGGGCTTGGACAAAACTGACCAAAGTACAAGAAAAAAAAAAAAAGAGTAACAGTTGAGGCAGGAAACATTGCTGAGACTTCAAAAAGCCCCTCTTTTTCTTTACCCTCTGTGTTGATAGTTCCAAGGCCTCCCTTAGATTCAATGATTTGATAAGATTCAGAGGACTCCGCAAGTAGTTGTCATCATGGTTCAGATACAAAGTAAAACCAACAAAAGAACAGGTGCAATGGTCAAAGCCCTGAGGAAACTGTAAGCCAGCATCTAAGTCCCTTCTCCCAACTAAGTCAACACAGGTGAGCTGAATTCCTCCCACAATAAGCTGAGAAAACATGTGTGAAATGTATTTCACTGGGGAGACTCAGCATTTTATTGCAGGCTAGTCATGTAGGCACTCTCTGGTTTACACATCCCACATTCCAGACTCTAAAAAAGCAAATGGACAAGAACGGCTTCTTATTTACTTAAATCGACAAAGTGAGTCAGTACCTTAGAACTAGAATGCCATTTATTTAAAAATTCACAAATTTTATTCAGTTGGTTTATTTTGACTGAGCAATTGTTCTGTGCCAAGTGGTAGAGTGGGTACTGGGTGCATGAACTATCCAGAGCAGATTCCTGCCCTCAATTAATTCATTAGTGGACACATTTTCTGAATCCCAGCACAATAATGCTGAGCTCAGAAGAAGGTGGTTTTGATTTCTCATCAGATGCAATGAACTATGGCTGTCTAGAGAAATAGTGTCTTTTCTGTGAGGTCACTGTAGGCTGGGGGAAAAAAGTCTCTGAGAAAGAGCTCTGGACTCTGTCCTGTACCTGGAACCCTGGGATTTCAAGAACATAGAGTCACTGGTCTGGAGGTTAAAGCTGTTGAAATAAATGCTAGGTCCACAGAGCAATGAAAGAAATATCACTGCAATCCAAGTAGCACTAGAGGAAGCATTGTAGTGCACAGCTGCACAGGCATGGCCAGCACTGCCTCTAAGTGGCCTTCTGTCTTCAGGTTGGTGGCCTGCTCTTTGTAGAAATCCCTCTAATTTGACTAGAGAAGTGCTACACTCCTTGATAGTGCCACTGTTGGCAAATTCTTTGCAACAGCTGCCCCGTAGCATCTCCTGCAGATCAGAAATCCTCCTAGCCCCTAATGTAGTCTTCTTCACCAGCAGGTGCTACTAAGAAAAAATTTCCTGTTTCAAAATCAAGAAATTGGCCAGATCCTACATCCTTACATATAGAGACAAGAGATTTAACCTGTTAAAGTAGACATCTTAAGACATGTGGGTAATACTACATCCCAGGGCTGAAGCCAGGTTTAACTGAAACTTTGCATCTATAACTCCTGGTATGGCTCTGACATGTAGGCAAATGTCGTGAGAGTTCTTGTCCTCTTTCCTTGCAGTAACTCACCTTGGATGTTAGAGGATACTGAAGAATATTCCTATACCTCTTGAATCACAAGATCCAAGGGTCCTCAGCCTCTTTCTCTTGCCTATTATGTCTGCTGTTGTCGAATTATAGAATGAATCTAGGGAAAACTATTGCTCTTGTGGTTCTTCTAAATGCATT
The DNA here is from genome assembly GCA_004027295.1 of Dolichotis patagonum. Classification (NCBI taxonomy): domain Eukaryota; kingdom Metazoa; phylum Chordata; class Mammalia; order Rodentia; family Caviidae; genus Dolichotis; species Dolichotis patagonum. Next base: position 68,424 of record PVJX010006780.1, read on the forward strand.
ATGATGGTGAATGCTAAACATTGCTCATATCCTTCATTGATTTTCTTTCAAGATTTAAGTCAGTAGATGAAGAAACAATGAAATTAAAGTCAGGTTCTTCTTTGCATGATAATATCTAATCTTGTGAAAAATCTCAAAAATCCCTCTTACATGTGAACTGTTGTTTTCCCTCCTCTTATCTCCATGGTTTAGCTTTCATCATAGTACAATGCTGCAGTTAATTTCTGCCTCACTTACTGCAGACACAAGCACTCATTTCATGATTAGAGTTGCTCACCAATGATGCAAACCTAGCTAATTTTTCTATAGTTCTTCATATAACCTTGAGAAGTAGGTTGGATCTGCAAGCATGGTAATACACAAGAATTCTTAATTATGATCATTTTGTAGAGAAAGTAGGAAAGCCAAGACATGGGTTAGACAGTCAAATTTGTGATGTTTGTGAAACCACATTGATCTTTATCTTGATTATGATAAAAATTATAATTAACAAACTTACATGAAATTCTTTAGTTCATTCTGATTCTGAAGTAAAAGGTATACTTTTATGTAGATGTTTTATCTTTTTTCCTCATGATTTGAATGTTGAATGACTATTCTCAAAACTAGCCAAGAATGGAGTCAGAAGAAGAGTATTCCTCGTGTAGAAGAAGTGCAGATTGAGAACTGGGAATTATGGATTATGTTTAGTCTAACTATTGATTTAACCTCTTAGTAAGTTACTTAACCTCTTGTCCTCAGGAACTGTTCCCTACATCATATAAAACAAGTCTTGACTAAGAAATGTTTTAACAATCACATAAAACAATTGGCAGGATGATTGAGTTTAAATTGATTGGGTCTGTCCATAAGCCCAGCTCAAAATCATTGGGTCTTAACAACATTACAGAACTAAGCTTGTGCTGGTACATTCTCATTTACTCACTAAAATCTGTGTTTATTGTGGAGCATTATGCTTCTCACTCATGAAACCATAAGAGTAAGAAATAATTTTCTATGCCTTCTTAATATAGAACCCTTTTTCAGTTTACTCTTAGCAGTTATACAAAATTAGTGAACACTAACTGAATGTCTTATACAGGCTAAACACTGCTCTATAGCTTGACATTCAGTATCCATTTCATTGTCTTAATTTATGAAGTAGGAGCAGCTGAGGAGACTGAAACACAGAGAAGTTAGGTAGCTTGTCAGAGTCACACAACTTGCAAGAGGCAGAGCTAAGATTTAAAGCAAAGAAGTCATAGACTCTGTGCACTTATGTGCCACATCGTTTTGGTTCTTTAAAAAGGAGAATGGCCTTCAGCATGAAACTGCAATGGGGTTACAATAAAGTTACTTCTTAGCAAGTCACTCAGGCCATGTGTCCGAGCCACAGTACATAAAATAACAGTGTTTAAAAACTCCCAAACTTTGGAATCAAATGGGCTTGAATTCAAATTCTCAATATTTCTGACAATAAAATGTTTACTACATAAACTTGAGTGACCAATGTATCCTTTCTGGATGGTTTTGAAGGTTAAATGAGCTTGTATACAAAAAGCTCTGGTCTAGCCTTTGGAAGCCTGTAGGACTCTCCAAATTAGCTATGATAAGGATGACAAAGATCTGTAGGTGGCAGTTTCATTCAAACCTTGATTGGGCAGCATGGAGCATGGACCGATAGAGTTGATGAACGTTTAATAAACTTGCAGCCAGAAGGTTTGACCACGATCTGCTCTCTGCTCTCACCTAGCAAAGTGGGGTCTGAGCCACAGGGCATGTGAGTTATGTTAAGACCCCCGACTAGCACATTCCTCATCAAGAGTGTTCTCAGAGAAACCCTGTGAGGCCTCTGGAGTAACTTCCATCTCCTTCATTTAGCACTTGTACGTGAGCTTAGGTCAACAAGCTGTAACAAGGGTTTCAGAAAGTGGGTTTGCAGCTTTTCTCTATCTGGAGTATGTCTACTTTCTAGTCACTAACTTTTACTTAACTCTACTTTTCATGTCAGTGGAGCCAAAGGTTTGGAGGTGAGCAATGTTCCTTAGCAGCAAACCGCAGCGCTTCTGTGTGTTTTTTCCATCTTCAGCTTTTGCTCATTCTGCCAGATGGAATCACGTTGGTGTCTTCCCTTGTCGAAGTCCCTTGGGTCAAGGGTAGGCGTGTGTGCGCTCTGCAGATGGCTCCCCATTCCTGACTGCTGTTTACTCAGGATGATGTTTGCTGCTGGTTTTGCTTCACAGACACTTTAGACTGCAAATTCTCAAGTGCAAATCACCTTTTGTTTCTTTTATCCTCAGCAATAATAAAGGGCTCTACTGGAGTTTAAATAATTCTTTCAATGAATACATTAAACAGACACTTTCATTATACATGGCAGAGGAATGAAAATAATTTGCACGAAGCCACATTTCCTTCACAAAGTTTTAAAAGGAGTGAGGGAACTGCTACGGAGGAAACAATTCTGTTTTTGTAGGAAACCAGGGTTGGGGGAGATGAAATGTTTCTCAAGACTTTGAAAAAAATTTCTGGTGGGAACATTTAACAACTGAGCACAGCATTCCCTTGGGAAAGATAGTGCGATTTGGATCTGTGTTTTTGTGGCAGTTTCTTATTATCTTAAGAACAGATGAATGACAGAATTCTCTTCTGATTTTAAGGGTTACACCTTACCACAATGGCAAGTAATTTTGAGAGCGATATTTCTGTGAAGGCAATGAAAGTCACTTAGCACATCATAATGTTGAATAGCTCTTTACAGCTAAACTTACATGTTCACAGAATAAGGTATTTAGATCCTCTCACTCCTATTTCAATATCCTTTTCTTCCTTCCTGCACTTTTCTTACTCCACATGTGCTTTCCCATTTATTTTTATTTTTAATTAATTAAAACCAGTGTTTGCAAATATATTAGCTGTTTAAAAGCAGGGACTTTAAAAACATTATCTTAAATGAGAGAGTTAAGACTTAGAGGAATCAAACACGCTGTACAGAGTCATCCTGCTCAGACTGGTATCCCAAAACCCTTCAGGTCAGTACTCCTTCAAAGATACCAGGCCAAGGAGTCGCTCTGTGTTTAAAAACATTGGGGCTGTGATGAAGTTATAGAGATATCAGCTATGATTCAGCATAATGAAGATATTTTTCCCTAAGATTTAGAGCCCTCAGGAGGTCAACAAGATGCCTCCTGAAAAGGCAAACTCACAGATGATAGAAGTGCACAGAGGTTGTGTAAGCGCTGCTGCTCTATTGTTTATGTACAAGCTGATAGTTCTGACAATAAAGAGGTGACACAACTATCACATGTGTTTTTACACTGAAATTGGACTATTGAAGACAGGAGACTCTGAAAGCCAAAGAGATGAACTATGAAGGCCTAGTGGTAATAAAATTGTTTGGCTCTTGTGAATAACACTTAGTAGGTACTATATATATTATGCACAACTACTGCCAGAACTTGTTTGATTTACAAACTAAAAAAATTACCTTTTTAGTTTTAATAATAAACCGTCAGTTACAAAAAATTCTACAAATATATTTTCATTCCACTTGTTGCATCTGGGGGACAAGCACCACTACTCTGTCCAAGCTGCCCACCGGGAACAGAACTTAGCCCTAATAATAAATTAGAGGAACAAAATTTAATGCACAGAAGACACTTTATGTGTAAAGAGGAAAAGGAGGCATAAAGAAGAATATACATAGCTGCCCTGATAAAAAATCAAGGTAGGGAGCTCCAGAATGATGGAGGACCCATGGGGTCTTTGTTCTCCGCTGTTTATGGGAAAGGGGAATGACTTTTTCTGTTCTACCTAGAATTTGCCATAATTGGGTTGGCTTCCAGGAATCTCTGCCTTTCTTTTGGTGGTCTGTGTGCAGCTTCTGTCTGTGTACTTGTCCTTGATGTACGTTTTAAAGCCTTACCTGTGGGGCAAGTGGCTAATCGGAAAGGGGATACCTTACTTGTGGTCAGCTTAGAGTTATTAGAGCATGTGTGGGTATCTATAAGGACCCAAGAAGGCTGGAACACCTGTTCACCTGGGGTGCCCCATGCCCTCAGGGCATTCCTTGGGCAAATTGTGCTCTCAGCTCCACACATGTGAACAATCACTAGCTCAGCTGTTCCCAATGTCTACTCCTTTTCTGTTTTTGTAGTTGCAGTCAATAGGTATTCAAGTTGGAAAAGCTGCGTTTGGAGGGCTCAGCAAACAGCTTTCTTCCTTATGATTACCTTTTTCTGCTGGATGTTTAAGACCAAGTCAAAGTGAGGCCGGTACTAATTAAAATTAATTTTTTTGCTATCTATGAAGGTCAGTAAAATCTCGGGAATTATCCTGGAACCATGCACAACAGCTCTTAGTACTCTGTCCGTATCAGTTGTCTGGATGAGTTGCAGCTGTTGCTTGACCAAGTTGTTCTCTGTGGAAATTAGGAGACTTTTTCTACTGGTGACTTTTCTTAGGCACAGGAAACACCATTGATCACTTTCATCTATGGTCCCACAGTCTCCTTGGTCAGAAGACCAGGGACTCACCTTGTTACATGATATTGCCGCAGAGGTTCTCTTATATCCTGGGTCTTCACTGACCTCGAAGGGCTAGGGCCAAAATATTAGCTGTCCTCTTAGGCTATAGTTCTAGATTTTTGGTTCCAACCCTCAGTTACTGAACATCCAGAAGAGAAGGTTAATGACATTACATTGTAATGGGAGGAGTGAGCTTAATATTATACAAAATAGAACCATTGTTTTCTACCAACCATGGGTGACTTAATATTTAAATACGTGTAGAATATTAACAGATAAGAGTTACACATTTGACACAGAAAATTAGAAATCAAAGCCATACATAATGTAGCATGACAATCATATGACATTTTCTAATACACTTAAATGTTCATTTTGACATAGTGTAACTTTTCAAATCAATCATATCTATCTAATACATAATAAGCTTTTTACCTAACTTTCTGTCATTTAATTGGATTTATATCACATAAGTTTTGTTATAGGTAGATGTCTGAATCTGAAAGAAAAGTCTATTGCTATAAACAGTCCTTATTCCTCACCTGGAAGACCTGAATATCTGCAGGCATGAATACATTAAATATACTACAAAAGTAATAACAATCAATTATTACAGCATTGTGAACACGTTTGTACCACAAAATCTTTAAATCAAAAACCTTCTTGTCTAGAAAACTTAATCCTTTGATGAATGAGTAATATAAACATATTATAGTAACATTTTAAAAGCATTCATTGGAGAGTCTTCTGTAAGACTATGAAAATCACTTAGTTTCCTATTAATGAACAAAGACTGGAATAATTTTTCCCATGCAGTTGCTCCGTCCTCAAAGGGAACCTGAACTATTGATTCTCCAGCCTGAAATGTCTTCTTAGTTAATTTAACAAGTTTCTGATGCCTTCTGAGGACACCAATTTTGTTATGAAATTAACCAACTGACCATCCAGGTAGAAGCATGCTTTTAAATTTATAGACCAAATTAAATATTAAATAAATGGTCCAAAATTGCAAAAGAAAGAAGGAGAAAAATTGTTGAGGTCAAATAAAAACATCTGCTTACAGACATGACAAAGAAACAAATACACAGCTTCACAGATTAGATGAACAGACAAACATATTATAAAATCAGAGTATACACGAATACATTTTTTGTACCAGGAATTGAACTCAGGACCTTCTGCTTGCCTGGAGACTAGTATGCCATTGAGCTATATCCACGGCTTAAGTACATCTTTGAACAAATTGAATTATAGTGACTCATTTACAATTTTAGCTATTATAACTGTAAATATGCTAGTCAGATATTTTTGTAGGTCAATTTCTTACAAGAGATCTCTTACAAGAAGAATTTGGAAGGGATGATGTCTTTTATCTATGATTAATATATATTTTTGTATTTTATTTTGTCTTAACAGTACTATAACTTTTGTGTTTCCTTTTTTCACATACCTGTCAGCTCAGTTATCTTTATATACTCTGTCACTTACTCAGAGCTTTGATTCATATTTTTGGTTAACATCCCCTGGGCATCCTAGGTAAATTCCTTTATTTGGCTCCAGACCAGGTCTAGTTCCATCCTTGTCTGTTGATTTTGGTGATTCTCTGATGCATCTCTGTCATAGGACTGACCATCATCTTCTTGAAAGGTGAAATCAACTTCTTCTCCATTTCTGAATCATTGATACAGTCAGACAGAACACTCTGCACCCATGTGGGCCATTCAGCATTCTCTGGAAAAACACAAGCATACTCTCTAACCCAAGTGAGTGATGTGCTGGGTCCCTTCTATTGTCCATGAAAATCATTCCAGAGGACCCTTCCTAACTTTTTTCCTTTATCTGATTGAATCGCCTTTCTGCTGTTGTAGTTCTATCCTTAGCAAGACTTTAAAAAAAAAATTTTTTTTTTATTTTAAAGAGAATAAAACAAAAGAGGGCAGTACAGAGCAGATCAGAACAGGACAACATAGGCAACACAGTACTTTACATTAAGACAACCGGACATTAACAGTAGCTATCACAATATCTCTTTCTCTGCTATAGTTGAGCATAGTTTCAAATACAATAATATCAAACATAACACAATAGTATAAAGCCATTCAAAGAGTGAAAGAATTACAGGGCTTTCTGAACCAAATAACAGAAAATGATCAATGGGTACTATAATATCTCATTTTCGATAGAAAAATTTTGTTTAAACTATCACACGTATTCAAATCCCAATAAGACAATGTGATAGATAGAACAAATGGTAGTAGAAGAATAGAAGCATGGTAGGACTTCTAAGAAGGAC
>PVJX010006781.1:0-75196 GCA_004027295.1 Dolichotis patagonum
GCCGATCTTATCTTCACTAATAGTAGCCCCAGGACCTCTTATTTGAGTGGGTTTTTGAGCTTTAGTTTCTTTCTGTGTTGTGAGAGTCTATCTCTCTCTGTTTGGGTCTCTCCAGGGTGTTTTATTCTGGCATTTGAGCTGTCTCTCTCAGAGAGGGTCTCTCTCCTGCTACCTACCAGTCCGCCATCTTGTCTCTTCCCAGAAACTCTTTAATAAGATGTGGTCCCAGTTATTGATTCTGGGAAGTATTTCCCGTGTACTTTGGTTCTTGTTCATGAATTCTCTTCCTACCCCTATATCTTTGAGGTTTTTACCTACTTTGTCTTCCAGAAGTTTTAGTGTTTCTGTTTTAATGTTTAGATCTTTGATCCATTTAGATTTTAGTTTAGTGTATGGTGATAGACATGGGTCTAGTTTTAGTCTTCTGCATATGGACAGCCAATTTTTCCAGCACCATCTGTTAAAGAGACTGTCATTCTTCCAGCGAGCATGTTTGGCCCCTTTATCAAAGATAAGGTGATTGAGTGAGTTTTTGGTTGTGGTTGTATCTTCCAATCTATTCCACTGATCATCCGGTCTGTTTCTATTCCAGTACCATACTGACTTTATTACTGTAGCTTTGTAGTATAATTTCAAGTCAGGGATTGTGATGCCTCCTACCTTGCCTTTGTTGCTTAGAATTGCCTTTGCTATTCTAGGTCTCTTCTGGTTCCAGATGAATTTTAGGAGTGATTTCTCTAGATCTATGAGGTATGTTAGTGGTATTTTGATTGGGATTGCATTGAATCTGTATAGTAATTTTGGGAGAATGGCCATTCTTATAATGTTTGTTCTTCCTATCCATGAATAGGGGATGTCTTTCCTTTTTGAATTTTTAAAAATTGTTTTTCAGTTGATTTTCATGCGGTTTTCAGTTTTACTATGATATTTTAAAAATGACCAGAACTTGCAAGACAGTATTAAATAATTATAATTACATGTTCAGTGGCTGTACACTTTTATTGTTCACATAATTCAGCTGTTATGATGGCTAGTTTTATGTGTCCACTTGACTGTATTATCTATTTATTTAATCAAATACTAAGTTAGGTGTCACTCATATGATAGTTTGTAAAGATGGGCAATATCTACGATCAACTGACTTTAAAGGAGTTTATTCTTGATAATGTGAGTGGGCCACATCCAATCAAATTGCAGGATGTAAGACCAAAGCAGTTTTAGACATGGGTGTAGGAAAGAAACTCAGTTGCACAAGAAATAACATCAAGATTCAACAAATGGGATTTTATCAAATTACAAAGCTTCTGCACAACAAATGAAACAACCAATAGAGTGAAGACATAACCTATAGAATGTGAAAAAAATTTGCCAGCTATATCTTGGAGAGAGGACTAACATATACACTACACTAAGAGCTAAAACAAAGCTCACCAAAACCCTCAAACAAACAAATAAAAACAGACATCTCGAAATAAAAAGACCCAATCAAAAAATGGGCAACTGAAATGAACTGATTCTTCTCAGAAGAAGAACAAGTGGCCAATAAAAATATGAAAAGGTGTTTAACATCTCTGGCCATCAGAGAAATGCAAATGAAAACAACACTGAGATTCCATCCTGCTGAAAAAATGGCTACCTTCAAGAAATGAAATAGCACATGCTGGTGAGGCTGTCCTGGTGGGGCCAGGTGGAAACGGGAAGAGGAACTTTTCTATGTTGTTGCTGGGAATGTAAATTTATGTATTAGAAAACTTAATATTGCTAAAATGGCTGTTCTTCCCAAAGCAATCTGCAGATTTGAAGCAATCTTTATTAAAATATCAGTAATTTTCTTTTCTTTTCTTTTCTTTTCTTTTTTTTTTTCTGTAAGAGATGTTAGGGTTTTCTGGCACAATACAGAAGCAAAAGGAAAGAAAAAGTGGCCCTTATTGAGGATGTGGAGAGGAGCACACCCCTCATGGGGTTGGGCTTTCTCCTGTGACCAGGGAAAAACATGGCGGGAGGTTTTATGACCTCTGGCTGGAGGTGGAGTTTGGGACAGGGATTTATGCTGCAGGAGGAACTGATTGGATTTCTTTGTTCACTGGAAAGGAAAGAGGAAGTTGTGATCAGGGCTGAAGGGGAAGGAGGAGGACATGGCTGTCAGGTTAAGTGTTGTTTTTGCTTTGGCCTTCCACCATGATGCCATAAGATCCAGTAATTTATAATAGGGCAGAAAACTTTCAATGAGAAAGTCAGTCTTAAATTCATTCAGGAGCTATGTGTGAGTGCTGCCACATGGATGTCTACTTGTTATAGGCAGCTGAGTTAATCATAAATATTATAGCAGTCAGACCGGGCTAGGCCTTTGAAGGAGCCAACGCAAAAGACCAGATATCTTGTACCCTTGGAGGAGACAGACACCTCCGCTTCATGAGAGATCTCAAGACAAAACAAATGCAATCACACCCTAATTGGGGATTAATATTCTAATTAGGTATTGATCACGTTGAGGAAGCCAGAAGGAACCACTCACCCAACCCCTTACAGGAAAAGGCCCCATTCTGTATTTATGCCCCTTGCTATGTGACTTGCTTCTCCATTGGATCTCGATTTGATCAATTTTACCTGAGCAATTACACTCATAATTTTATTGGCTGACCATAGTTCTGTCCCACCTTATGCCCACTTGCTTTGAGTTTCCATTTCTCCCCACCTTGGACTCACCTCACCTCATGGTTTTGCTCTATAAAAATCCCTAGAAAAGGCAGGATGCTTGGTGACCTGCTCAGGACTCCTCCTGTCTCTCTCTCAGACAGAAGCTTTATTTCTCTCATTAAGTGTATTCTTCTCTTAACCTCTGTTGTTCCTAAAATTCATTCTTCAATTTTAGAGAACATAAACTCGTACTGGACATCTAACTGGTTGGGAGTTTCCCCTATAGTATACTCACCAAGGCCAACCTGGCTATAGCCATCACCAAGTACCTGATCTGCCAAAAGTAGAACCCGATGCTGAGTGCTCAGTGTGGCAGAATTCCCCAGGGTCACCTGTTAGCTATCAGGTAGCAGGTTGATTACACTGGACTGCTTCTGTGACGGAAGGGGCAGCACTTCCTTCTTATGAGAATAGAGCCTCTCACTACAGAGTTGACATCTGCGCACATCTACTCACACCGTCGTCAGTAGGGTTACCGAATGCGAGTAGTGGGATACTTACGGTGTTCCACACAGTGCTGTTTCTTGTCAAGGAGCTCATTTCACAGCAAACGAACTACAACAGTTGGCCTACCCTGGTGAACTTCATTGATCTTGTCATGTTCTCATGTTTCTCCCTGGTTCAGGGATCTCAGAATCTAAGTCTTTCTTACATGTTGAAGAAAGGAACCCTACCATATAGGAACCCTAAACACTGTTTACAACCTTTTAAAACTGGACTAACAGCTTCAGAAGTTCCTTATTACCATAAAGAAGACAATTTCCACATCTTTAAAAGAAAACAAATTAAAAAACATGTCTTTACACATGAGGACTTGCATTGGCATCCAGACTGAATTCCAGTCCCTGGTGCTGGGGGACCTAGGAGTGCTCAGACCTGGCATGTCTCTGAGATTGTTGGAGATGATCTCCTGCTGAAATTTTCCTTTGCACTGTCTTTTCCAGAAGGGAAACTCTTGTCTTTCAGAAAACTTAATCTCTTAGAAGTATGTGTGTGTGGGGGGTGCAGGGTAGAATGGTACTGGTGACTGTAGTTTCAAGCAACCTTAGTCACTCTTCCTAACTTTTAAGAATTTACATTAAAATGGTGCTGGGAGTAGACTGTGGTGGTGCAGGCCTATTCTGTAATCCCAGCAGCCTGGGAAGCTAAGGCAGGTTCAAACCCAGCATGGGCAATTTAGTGATTTAAGGAGACCTTATCTCAAAATTCACCACAAATGCATGAACGAATGAATGGGAATATGGCTTAGTCTGAAAGCTTTGGATTTGATCCTTATGACCACCAATGCTGGGAAAACAAATGGTGCTGGGGTACAGATCTCAAATTTCTGGAATCTTGTGATCTCACAGGGTGCATTCTGTTTCACAGAGTAGGCATGTAAGTAGGGGCTAATTAACTACCAATAGATTCTGCGTACAGAGCAGAAGCATGCGTTGCTTGCTTTGTTTGCGTCCCTCTTTGGAGGTGGCCAAAAAAAAAATCTTAACAATTGTTTAGGGCTTTCTGAAAATTGTCTTTTAAGGATGATGCTGGATGTATTGTCTAGAGATGTTGTTGGAACAGATGTTGTGAGAAGCTCTTACGCTCTCATATGCCAAGAATGCCCATGTATCCCCCAGGCATTATTGCAGAAAATCCTCAAACACATTCATAGTACTACAGGGCGTTGGCTTTCACTTGACCCTTCCGTTCTCTTGATTGTTCAATGCACAAGGGTTATTAAGAAGCTGAAAGATGATTATTACACTCCATTGTGGTTGCCAGCTCTGTGCTGGCAGATTTTTGAAAACAGACTCAGGATATCACTGTAGGTTAATGAGATAATAAGATGAAGATGATTTTGGTCTTGGAGTAAAGCTAGCTTATTTTATGAAGCAAACTCTGGGATTGTGAAGGAGGCAATAGATTGTAGTACTTGAGTATACATTTTGGAAATTTATCATTTACTGGCAACTTGACCTTGGGCTTATTTTAAATATTTAGTGTCTCAGTTTTATCATCTGAGAAAAGGGGTTTAATGTTCACGTTTATAGTGTTATTCATAGATCTAAATGAGACAATGATATAAGGAGCTTGGCAAAATATCTGGCATATATTAAGCCATCAAAATGTTTCCATTATTGTAGACTGAGGGTCCCCCTTGCCTTTTTAAAAAACTTTTTAAAAAATTTAAGCACTTGTTTTCATTGGTTAGGACAGAATCCTTACACTTTTACTGGTTAAAGATAAAAGGAACATTTTTGATCTTTTCCACCTATATCGGCCTGTTTAGTTGCTCATCCTGAGAAAACTTGTAGCTCATGTAGGGAAAACGGCTCACACAAAGGTTTAGAGTAGAGGCTTTCATGGTGTGGGCTCCAGATGAGTCCCATCAATGTCCCAGGAATCTTGCTCGTAATACCCCAGATCCACGGAATCAGAGGCTCTGAGGCTGAGACCCAACAACTGCTGATTTAACAAGCAACCTCGGAGATTCTTAAGGCCAGATGAAGACCCCTGGTCTAGGGCCACTAAGGATGAACTGTGGATAAGACACTACTGATAGGCATCACGGCACATTTATGGTCTTTCAGTCCTGTTTTCCAGTTTCTTGCTGGAGTCTGCTGGACTCTTGCTGGACTCTCCTCTCTGCCTCCTTCTGAGGTCTTACTTCAGTCCTTGCCATGACTCTCCTGAATGCTTCTTCTCTCTTATTTTCTATTCAACCAGCTAATGAGAACCTGTTGGTTACATTTCCTGAATGCTTGCATATGCCTGTCCTCTCTTTTCTCTCACTGGGTTTACAGAGATGGTGTCCTATTTTTGTTGGGCCTTCTGCCCTTTGTTTCTTTAGCTTCTATGTTCTCTCTACTCTGCTGTACAGCAACAAAAGATGGACAGACACACAGTAGAGAAATGGATGGACAGCGGCTGAATTAGTTGTTCTACTGCTCAGAAGCCTTGTAGCACTATGGACACTGCTTACCATGATATTCTTGGTATGTTATGCCTACATACAGACTACCTTTGCAGGCTCCCTTTTGTTCATACCATGTGCTCCTAACACTCCACCTTTTCCTCCCAATGACATGCTCTGCTCTGCACCGTGGCCCCTTGTCCTGTACCTATTTGCCCTCTGCCTCGCATGCTCTTCCTCTTCTGTTTGTTGCAGCTCTATTTAACAGCTCATCTTCAACAGCGCCAAATGCTGGGATATGTCTTTGCTCTTCTAAAGAGATTTAGAATCTCTCAGTGTTTTCCAGCCATATTCTATTTTAAAAGACATTTACTGCTCATATTGATGGGTTTCCTAGAAGACTGCGATGCTCTCAAGGGCCAAAAATTAACTCTTATTTGTTCATCTTTGCATCTCCAGCACAAGGCTTAGCTCTTATTAAGTAGGCATTTAATAAATGTTTGCTGAAGGGATGAGAGTGAGAGGATTCCCCTTGTAAGGAACAAAAACCTCAGCTACCCGGGCATAGAATACTGCCTTTGAGAGAGTATTTATGTTCTGGATCATAGCAGGCATGGAAGAGGAATAGGTCTCTAAGGGAAACCAGCAGGGAATTTGGGCAGGTGAAATGTAATTATCGAAAATGGCCCTGAGCCAAGGATTCTCAGAGCCACTGTGAGGCCAGGGCTAAACACAGATGGGTACGACCTTCATCTTGCATCCCTTCTGAACAGCAGCTCCTCGAAGCGTGGAGCCCCCTAGCAGCTTGCTGGGGTCGAGGTCATGCAGGGGAAAGAGGCAGCAGGGCCTGTGACCCTGCCGAGCTGGCTGTGTGGTCCTCCACCCTCTTTTTTTTCCTAAACACACAGCCTGGTGAGGGAAAGGCAGCTGGCCAGCAATCTTTTGCACATCCTTTTCGGCTGTTCTGCTGCATTCCTTCCAGCTGAAGTTAACAACATGCACTTGCCTTTCAGAACAATGACCCCAGCACTTAATTATCACTTGACATCCTGTTCCTGGCAGCCAATTCCCTCACCTTTTGTGTGTGTGCATCTTTATGTTTATTTCTAAAAACAATAAATCTCCCTATCCAAATTACAAAGCAACACATGTACAAATGCAGAAAATGGAACAAACGTTTTTTGCAGCTGATTGTAAATTTTTTTTTTCTGGAAGAAAGTGCAGATTACATAAAAAGGAGCTGAGCTGGGACTTAAACCCAGGAGGTACAACTCCAGGGACTGAACTCAGAGACCTACCCCCTGACTTCTGCTGTGATTTGGGCCTCCGATCCTCCTAGGAGGGATGGGGCAGACACCAGCAAAGATGGTAAAACTGAGCCCCATGGCTTTTTACTATAACCAAAGCCATAGAGTTTCCACAACTCCACAAGTAAGTGACCTTGGAGGTGGTCACAGGAGACAGGTGGAAGAATATAAAGTAGAGAACCAGGCACGTCCTCTCTACAAAGCAATCTCACATTTCTTTAGAATTGTGCCTCTCAACCATTCTCTAGACAAGATTTTTATGCCCAGAGCAGAGACTTTCCCCTAAACAGCAATATTCCTCTATGTTCTACTTTTCATTTCCTTGATTCTCCCTCCAAAGGTCTCTAAGCAATTTACAAAATGCAGGTTGTGTTTGCTGTTCGGACCTTTAAAGTTTATCTATCGTGTCTCCCCTCTCACTTCCCCTTTTTATTTTTTTTATGATTGTGATGGAAAAGAAGAAGAGTTGGGAGATGAAAGCTCATGAATGTATATGAAGCCGTTACATCTGCTGAGCGAGGCGCAGGCTCAGGCACTGCTCTAAAAATGCTTGTCTCCCATCACCCGATCTGCTTTGGAGCGTTTTCCTCCAATTGCACAAATTCATTATTTACTCTTTTACTGCATCTATTTACAAGTCCACAAGGATGCTGTCGAAAGCTGAATTCGAGCCTAGTGCTTCTATAATGAAGCCTGGCTCACTTCATTTTGATGTAGCACACTGCTACGGCTGCTTGGGGGATAGAAAGTGTGCCCACCTCTTTTTTGGAAGGTCAGCCTGACTGAGGACAAAGGATTTTAAATTGTGCTCTGTGGAATCCCGAGTAGGAAGCCACCAGTTCTTCACAATAATAAAACTGGTCATGGGCAGTCTTTTATTTTTCAAGACTTTGGTGTTAAACTTTTTCTGGGGTCAAAATACATATCTACAGCAAGCAGAGTATACTCCCTGAAGTTTGCTTTAAAAGTTCACCACAGGTGTGAAATAGGGAGGTTTGAAAGAACCAGTCACTGGAGACATAAGGGTTTGTCTATTTGACCAGGACGTGGGCTCCAAGAGAGTGCCTGAAAATTGTAGGTGCTCAATAAATATTTATTGAGCAAATAAATGAGTATTCTGGCCCATTGTGCCTCTGGTAGCTTTGTCTGCAGGCTTCATTCTGCTCCAGATCTTGTGCCCATCTTGACCATTACAGGAATTTTACCAGCAGCTTTATCCGCTCGGTATGTTGAGTCAGGGCCCAGGTGGCCTCCTCATGACTGTGTCATGCCAAGACTTGCGTCCCAGGGGAAAGACCTGAGTGCTTGGTGCCATCTTTGGTTTTAGCTCTTCTCTTGCCTTCCACCAAGGCTGCGTGTCCTGAGTCCACTGGCTCAGATGGCCAGCCCCTTAGAGCCAAACACACTGCAGGCTGGCTGCTCCCTGGAATAAGCTTCTTTAGCTAGCCAGACCTCTGACTCGAGAGCTGTGTCTTTGGGTATGGGAGCGCTGGGCGTGTGTTCCAGGGTTTGCTTCAATTTCTCTACCTGAGTGAAACTTAATGCATAATCTCCGAGCTCCTCAGAAAAGCCAAGGTTCTTGTAAGAGTCCGTGCTTACAAGGGCCTGTAGGGCTGGGGCAAGGCTCCTCCAAAGACTGCACATGCCCTGAACCAGATTTAATGCACGACAGAAATTTGCGTGTTGGCCTACAATGGCCGCCCACAGAGTTAAATGTAATCTAGTGCCAAAGGTCTGTCCACATGCTAGAGAACTGCAGGATCCAGCTGAAGGCCTGGAGCCCATGTCAGTGTCCCCTGTGAGTTCGTATCAAAGGGGACAAAGGCCAAAGGATCTTCAACCAAAGACCAGGAGGTTTGTGCCCAGTGGTGGAATGGTTGGTACCAGAAGTTAAAGATTCTGCACCAGCAGGCTGAAAGACCCATGCTGGAAGCTGAAGGATCTGTGCTGACAGCCAGGAGATGACAGCCAGGGCAAGGCGAGACCAGAGCACCTCCAAAGAGGACAGCTGCAGCTACTCTAAGGAAAACCAGCCACAGTGAAGCTCTTCCAAGGAAAATCAGCTGAAATCCTTCCCTCTCACTCCCCTTTTGTACGGTTCTGACAATAGTCAGAAAAAAAAAGTGGGTCTTCCACACCCAGAACTATGTTGACTCAACCTACCTAGGCATTCCCCACTCAAGTTGACAATTAATCATGAACTACCACAGTTCTCTAGAGTTTAGAAGGAGGGGAAATCTCAAACCTCTGCCTCGCTGGTTTCTAACAGTGTCAAGTGCTTCAATTAATAAGCATATAGAGTGACTCCTTGGGAAATACCAGAGCTCCTGCCTGTTTGGTCTCTAAGGTTGGATTTGTAACACATAGGCACAATTATTTTAAAATATTCTTGATTACAATTACTTTGGGGAAAGGACTCCAGGTGAGAGGAGCTCACTTCATAGAAGACTCTGCTCTGTCCCCTCCTTGGGGAATGAGGAGAAATCTGGGGCACCCCCGTGGCTGAGTGTGTGTGGTGTGTGGGGGGCACAGTCCTTGCAGCAGTTTGTAATGAGAATGCCAAGGCATTACCTCCAGGGCAGGGAGAGTAAAGAACCCCCACACACAGGGTTTGGGGTCTCCAGGTGGGGCAAATGTGGAGGAAACAGTTGCTAAAATCGAAGAATAAAGAAATGGAAAGGAAATTTTAAGAAGTATAATTTAGGTTACGATTGTGATCTCGTGTAGTATCTTTTTAAGAGCATGATAGAAGGTTTAAATTTTTTTGGCTGCCGGACTATCGTATCTGATTGAGATCTGATGCTGGAATTGAATCACTTGGGAAGGAGGGGTTTCACTCAACAAATACTGACTGCCAAATGCTGGGGATACAATGGTGAGTAAAACACACCAAAAACCTGCCCTCAGCGGCTCACTGGAAGGCAAAGAAAGTAAATAAAATAGTGAGTTATGTCTTATTATAAAGTGATGAGTACTGTTTAAAAATAAAGTAGAAGAGGATGATAGAGAATTTCAGGGGAGGAGCACATTGCAAAGTTTAGATATTGTGACCAGGGAACTCCTTCAAGAGGAAGCGACAGAAGAACAAAGATTTGAGGCTGTGAGGGGCTAAGCCAGAGATCTGGGGTAAATCCTTGGAAGAATTAGAACAAAGTCATGTTGAGCAGTCAGCAGGCATGGCCGGTATGCGGCGTGGAGTGCGAGGAGAGTGTGGGAGGAGACGAAACCAGAGAGGTGGGTACAGCACCTGGTCACAGCACTTTGAAAGCTGCTCCAAAGCCTTCACTTTTCCTCTGGAGAGTTCTGAGTAGAGGAGCAATAAATACAACTTACCCTTTAAAAGGAGGAAAGACGGGGCCGAGGATTTAGCTCAGCGGCATAAGCGCCTGCCTTGCAGGTCGTGAGTTCAATCCCTGCTACAAAAAAAAAAAAAAAAAAAAAAAAAGGGAGGAAAGATGGATTAAAAGATGGTTTAAGAGAAGCCAGATGTAAGAAGAGTTAAGAATTACTGCAAAAATGCAAGTGCTGGAAGGCAGTACATACTATGAAGTGAGCTTGGATTTGTTAACATGACACATGTATTTATCTATTAATAAGTTAATAAATCATTTAATACTCGGATAGATAAGTATTTATTGAGCCCTCACAGAGATGATGGTCTCAGATGACAAATAGTTCATGACCACATGCCCACCCTGCTGCAGAATTTTGAGTAACCACACAAAAGGAGGAGCTGGGACCTTCCTCTCGTGGAGTCCACTGGGACGCATAAAGAGTAAGTGTTTGACAGGGATAGTCCCAAGCGGCTAGAAACAGGAGGGGCAAAGTCCAGAGTTGAAGCTATTTTTCAACCTCTTTTTTCCTCTCCAATATCCAGGGGAATGGGTCCTTTTCCTCTGGCTTCTACCGGCCAGAATCCATCCATGCTGATATTCTGACTTATGTCTCAGTAGGCAAATTATGGGTGGCACAGATTTTGTACCAGAATCAAATTGGCCTTGGTCTTTTCCATAAGAGTCGTGATATATGGTCCTTTTTCTTTCTTTCTTTCTTTCTTTCTTTCTTTCTTTCTTTCTTTCTTTCTTTCTTTCTTTTTCTTCCTTTCAATACCTCTTTTCATCGGCTTGGATTCGTGATTTGCTCCATACTACAAGTTCTTGCTCCTGTGATCTGCTCATTTCTACCTGATGGCTCATCTGTGGCTGTGCCCAGTTCTGTTCTCTTTCTCTCCCCATCTGTTCATCCATCCATCCATCCATCCATCGATCTCCTATACAAAGTAACTTTTCTCTCCCACTCCAAACTCTAAAACATTTCTTCTAGTTCTATCCCATAAAGTCTGTCTTCCTCTCCGGCCTCCTCCTCCTTTGTGTACTTCATTTCTTGTTGTCCTTAGTTCTCAAACTTAAAAAAAAAAGCATCCCCCTTCTCTTCCTTCTTCTGTTTCTTATATTATCTCTCTTGTGATTAGCTTATTATTAAAAAAGTGTCTAGGGACTACTGGGTGGAAAAGTTGGGTGAGAAAGAATCCTTTGGGTATTGAGGGGTAGAGAGGAAAAGAAGCTATGAATGTTCATGCTGTGTTATTTTTTCTTTGCCAAATCTTGTTTTTCATAACAAGCAGGGTCCTACATTTCAGGCTTGATCTGGACTCTGCAGAAAGGACCTGTTAGTTTTCCTCGTCTTCCTCCTTCTTTTAGCTATGTGTTTTTATGCAATGGACAAAGATTTTCATTCTTCAGATTGTGATTTCAGACAGCTGGCAGTATGCAGTTTCTAGCAAATCAGAGATTTATCTTTCTTTTTCTTGAAGCCACCGAGTCATAGCACTGCAGTTTGTTATTTGGAATCCAGTTGTATCATGTCCCTTGGCTCCAAGTTTTGATTCACTTGTGGCTTAAGATATCACCTTTAATCTGCAGACTACCATTTTTGTACCTTTGGCCTATCTCTCCAGACTTAAGGGTTGTTAGTTTGTCAAGAGGCTATCGTTCTCTTTACATGGTTACAAGGCTGTGGTCAAGCGAAGTCTCATAATTATCTGGCTGTCCGCTAAGTTGTGTTACTTAGTTTTGATCTGTTTTTTCCTCTGCTCAAAATGGGAAAGGACGTGAATACTCCCTGAATGGCCCTACTAGAAGCATCAAGTGATACAGTGAGTGTAGACATGGCTTGTAATGGATGTAAGAAAGCCCCCTACAAATCATCACTGCTTTGTGAGTTGTACAACCCGGTATGCAACTTTAGCAGCTAATAGCTATATTTAGAAATTGCCCCTGCAATACACATACGTTGCCACCAGGTGGCAGGAGAAACCTGTGATCTAATCGAGGACAAATGTTCCCAAAGATAAGATTAATAAAATAAAATAGATGCTGACTTTTAAAAAAATTTGTTATTTTATTTATTTATTTATTTATTTATTTCTAGTATTGGAAACTGAACTCAAGACCTCACACTTACTAGGCAGGCGCTGCGCCCCTGAGCTATATCTCCAGCCCATTGCTGATTATAAAAAGCAGTCAACTTTTTAAGGGTTATTAAATAAGCAATAGGGTTTCCTTATAAATCACAGCTCCTCTAGTAAGCCAAGTATAAGACTTCTAATACAATGTGTTCAAGCAGGTTTTTTTTTTTTAGCTTATATAGTGCTTATTTTCCAGATGAAACTTTACTCAAAACCGAAAATACAAAAAGCAGATTGATTATATTGATTATAATATTTTTATACTTTATAGCACATAAATATTGAATTTTTATAGATTATTGAATATGGGCTACATAAACATAAATTTAAAGTTTTAGAATAAAGAAGAAAGAGAGATGATCTTTGGAGGCATTTGAAAGGAAGTGCTTATGGAGGACAGTCTCAACATTCTGAGCTGCCCTGTAGGTTTTCCTTGAAGTTCTGGAATTTTCTTTGTAGCTATTCATAGCAATTCAAGATGGCAGATGGAGCCTGAAATCTTCTGCTCATGAAAATATAAGCATAAGCAAATTCAGGGCAAAAGTGGGTGTCCTTTCCATCCCAGGCTAAGAAGAGGACTATTTTCTAAGGAACTTTGGAGATTTGCTTACAGAGTCCCAGGCCCCACAACATGGGCTGTCGAAATTCAGAAATCCATCTTCTCTCCAAGGCAGTGGGGCCTCTGGACCTGTGTGGGTAGTGCAGCCTGCCCACTCCCCCTTCTAAGCTTTCGAGAGACGCTGGATAGTAAAGAGATGCCCTCACAGGCTGGTGCCAAGTCCTTACGTTAAGGTTGGCACAGCGCACACCCCTGGGTGCTGCCTGCCCTGCAGCCGTCTGAACGGTCTCTGGGTGGCGCAGATGCGGCAGGTGTGGCCACAGGGGATGGCCGGAGGGTGGCGCTCAAGGAACCTGCATTCCAAGGAAGCCAGTGCCACAGCTGGGAGGTACCTTGGCCTTCCTGGGCTCGGCTCTAAACACTCCAGGCCAGGAAGACACTTGGGAAGCGCATATCAAGGGGCCTCCCCTGACTTTGATCCCGTAGATGTTAAGAGACCCCCCCACCCCCAGGAAACCCCACACCTCTTTAGGTTAACAATAATCAAAGGCAAAAATTTATTAGGAAAACAGAAAAATAAAAGCAGGGTGCTTTGAATAATCATGAAATGAATCACTTAGAATCATTTCGTAGGGCCGGAAATTCTGATGTAGAGCAGCGGCTCTACTTGTGAGGTGCCCAGGAATCAGAGAAGAGTGCGACCAAGTAGATCGCCGGGCACCACCCACAGAGTTCCCGGTTCTTCAGGTCTGGGTGAGAATTTGCATCTGTAGTGGGGTCCTCAGGGAGGCTGCTGCTGCCAGGCGCAGACCTACACAGAGGAACGCTGACTGAGAGGGAAGTAATGAAACTTTATGTGCCAGGGAATAACATCAGCATATAGATAGTTAAACAACCATTGGAAATAAGTATAAGACAGGAAAAGAACAAATTTCGATACACCATTAATATTAAACAGTAATTTAATAAAGGATAAAATGATCCAAATATTTTAATTAGCGTCATTCTAGTAATACTTTGCAAACAGAAAACATAGCCTTTTAAGTGTCTATAGAATATGTATATTCAATCAGAGATTTGTCTACCTTCATAAATATCTATAAAGATAAAGGTGGAAAAATATGATGAAAGGTTTTGTGATATTTATATGTATATATATATAGTATGCATGTATATATAGGCACACAAGTAGTAAATATTGGAGTTAAAAAGAATGGCAAACTCAATTTTGAAAAGTACAAATAGAGTAATTATGAGGAAATTATAAAGAAACAAGCTTAAAAAATAGAAAACAGTGGAACTGATAAATAATTATTGAAACTGGTTCTCATAAAACAAACTTCTGAAAATTTTAAGATTAAAAGTATAGCTCAGAACAGCAACCTAGCTACAGATTTGCAGAATATTAGGAAATTAGAAGTCCGTGGACAATTGTCAATGGACAGTTACAACATGAGTGAGGTCCTGGGCCGCAGACCGGAGTTTTCCTCCTGAGTAGTGCGTGTATCAAGGCACCTTTAAGGTTCCCGGCCTCCCAGACACTTGCACCTGCTCCCTGGTGCCACACAGTGGCTCCAGCAGCAAGGTAACTGGGGCTACCTGTGGCCCCAGGCGGGGTGCGTGCACAGGGCGCATTGCTTGGCTCCTCTTCCTCAGGAGGGAAGTGAACTAGGAAGCGTTCGTTGGTCTCTTTGCAACATGCGCAGTTCCTGGGTGTCCCTTTCTGAGCTGTCAGCGTCTGAGATGGAAAATTCAGGAGCAGAAGTTCAGAGTGAAAGACGACATAGGACAGACACACTTCCTCTCTGCAGGAGTCCTTAAAAACACTGATAATGACACAGAACCTCCAGGAGACAGATGAATTGAGGTTTGGAGTTATTTTCTTTTGCTGTTAAGGGACACAGTGACTCAAACGGGCTACAAGTGATGCAAGGATAATTGGATATCCGAATACAAATGAGTGAAGTTGAACCCCTGTTGCACAAAATATAAAAATATAAAAAAAATTAACTCAAAATGGGTAGTGACCTAAGTACGTAAGTGAATGCCATGCAATTCTCAAAGAAAACATACACATAAATCTTCAGCTTCCTGGATTTGGCAGTGGTTTCTTTAAGTACTCAAAGTATAGGTATCAAGAACTGGATCTCTGCCTGCACTCCCAGCTGCTCAGGAGGTAGGAGTGGGGGTGAGGAGGGGAATTGAGCCTCTGGAAAGTTTGAGACCAAACTGGGGGACATAGCCAGACCCTATCCAAAAAAAAAAAAAAAAAAAAAAAAAAGGAAAATTTAAAGTATGTTTTCTATTGCGGGCATACCGTTTTCGCATCACTGTGCAGTTGAAAAATCTTAAGTTGTACCATCAGAACTTGGAGACTGTCTGTGATTAAAAAGCATTTGGAAAACTTCAGCCTTGAGAAACTATGCCTTATCCTGCGGTAGTAATTGCAGAAAGAGGCAATAAGGAGACTTTTGTCAGAAATAGTGTGAGCTAGGTGAGCTGGATCTAAAATTTTATTACTGCCATGCATCCAAATGAATTCCAGATGCATTCAAGAGTTAACAGTATGTAGTCAAAAACAGAATAAAGATTTCCCCCTCCAGCAGAATACTTTACCAAGTACTGAAGTTGCGGAAAAATAATCATAAGAGAAAAGTTTACAAGTTTGAGCCCATAAAATGAACATCTGTTCAGAAACAAAAGTAACAGAAATGTAAAAAAAAGAACACACTTTGAATGTGTTTGTAGTGAAAATGGCAAAGTCATGGTCACAGTGTTTCATACCTGCGAGGAACTTTAGTCAGGTTCCTCCCCGGTGGCCCTGTGGACTTGGGTCCCATTGCCTTGGGAAGGCCGTCAGGTGTGCTGGTTAAGAGCCCACAGCTGTTACACACCTGCAATCACAGCAATATGGGGGTCTGAGGCAGGAGAATCGCAAGTTCAAGCCCATCTGGGAAACACAAACTTAGTGAGACCTTTCTACCCCAAAAAGAAAAAAGATAAAAAGAAAAGAAAAGAAAAATTAGCAGGGGATATAGCTTAAAGTCCTCAGTTCAATCCCTAGTGCAAAAAAGAAAAAAAAGAGAGAGAAAAGAAAGAAAGAAAGAAAGAAAAAGAAACAAAGAAAGAAAGAAGAAAAAAGAAAGAAGAAAGAAAAGGTTTCTAAGCCTGAGTTTTCTTACGACCTACTGGGTATTTTGTTTCTAACTCTCCCAATAATATGTGGCACATAGAAAGGGCTCAGAGGAGAACATGGCTGTATCGTGTTCATCTTCGTCCTCAACACCATCAGTCATCACCACCATCACCCTTTCCCTTCCTCCTCTTCCTCCTCCTTCATCATTTCTGTTTGAATCCTGAGCGGCAGCTTTGGGAATCTGCAGGGTGCCTTGAAGGTCAGACCTACAGGGTGGGGCAGCCATGGCACGGGTCAGCCCTGGCTGGCCCTCGTCCTGGCTTTCTCTCCCTCTGCTGGTTTCCTGGCTCAGCCCCGCTGTCATCTGATAGTCATGAAGTGCTCAGACAGTATCACCTTGGAAACAGACAACTTTCCTGAGCCACAGTTTTCTCACTTGGAATTTGGAAATAACAATTTCCTGTGTCCTCACGGTTGTGATGAGGATTTTCAAAAGTGTGTAATTATGAAATTTAGCATAGTGGCAGGCAGATTGAAACTTCTCCAAAACTCTTAATTAATTTTGAGAGAAGGTGACTCGCTCAATATCGTATATCTTATTGAATCAAGGAACGCCCTTGGGCACTCAGTGTCTAACCCGTGCTAGACTTACGGGCTAGTCTTCTGTTAAATATGGAAAGTCAGGCTGCGGTGTGGATGTGCAATGTGTGACCTGTTTCTTTTTGACCTCCATCTTCATCCACTTCTGAAATTACTAGGGTGGCTTTTCCCCACCTAGTGGTAATAGACTTCCGGCTTTCAGCAATG
The DNA here is from genome assembly GCA_004027295.1 of Dolichotis patagonum. NCBI lineage: Eukaryota > Metazoa > Chordata > Mammalia > Rodentia > Caviidae > Dolichotis > Dolichotis patagonum. Next base: position 16,870 of record PVJX010006781.1, read on the forward strand.
GCTGTCTTTATTTTCAAATTCCTTATGACCGTTTTTTAAAAGCTCATAATTTGAAGAACCAAAGCTGACACTCCTCCCCCCATAACAGTTGGCAAGAACACTAAAAATATGCTAAAATTTAATTTTATGTGTGTACTTTTTTAACCCCCCAAAAGAAATAATAAAAAAAAATTATACTTGCAAAACGTGAAGTGTGGGTCTCAAATCAAGTAATCAAGTTACTTCTGCAGGAGAGAAGTGAGAACACCCAAGAGGCCTGGCCTCCTGGGCTTCCCTTCCCGGTGGGCACCGTCTTGCGTTGCACTTCGCATGTGTGGGGTCTAGGCTGGACGTGGCCCACTCTCCAGCACGCAATTACTGGTGTTAAAGGCAACACTCAGGACGGTTTTTTGGGTTGTTGTTCCAAGCAACATATTTCTGCCTCAACAGTCTGATGCGGAAGCAGACCTCCTCTGGAAAAGCAAGTCTGTTTCTTGTGTAATTTCTCCCCACCCCCTCGCATACTCGCCATATGCTTTTTTTTCCCCCCATCCCATTCCCATATCTTGGATGCCATACGGTTTGGCAGAATCTTGGCATGGGGCTCAGAGATCTGAAATTAGGTTGGGTGTGGCATCTGACCGTTCTCCCTTTGTCCCCCCTTCCTCTCCGTGGTAGTGTGATTGGGCACAGAAATTCGAGTTGAGATTTGTTGCTTCGGTAGTTGGCATCCACTGCATCCCATTGATTTCCACATGCTCGCTCTGATTTAAACACTGCCTTTTAATTGAAAGAATTTTATTGGGAAGGTGTTCTTAGCATATGTTCCCAAATGACATTATTCTTCCGTGGCTGTAATTCAGGGGAGACAGATGCAGTAGGCGCTGGATCATAGACCCCGTGAATGTGATTCCACTGCTTTCAGGTCACAGTGCAGCAGAGGCAGGCACCAGTGATGAATGGTCACCCTTGAGTCACTTAATGCGAAAGGAATACTTCACTGGGACAGACGCTGCCGCATTACCCCAAGGTCAGCTGTGAAACACTGAACAGCCACAATATCAGCTGACCTCTTGTTCCTCTGAGCTCTGCTTTCCTCAGTCATTTCCACAGGGCGCCCAGGATCTTTCTTTCTCCAAGTCCTGAGCTCATCATGAATGAGAAGGCATCTGTACTCCTTTCCCTTTTCACTATGATGCTGGGAGGGAGTCTAACCTTTGCCCATCCCTGGGATCACCAGGTGGCTACTTCTCCCAAGTCTCTCATCCACCCTCTAACCCAACTGCTAAAGTCTATTTGCACTAACTAAACATTGGGCCTATGCAGTGGCCAGGAGCTCATTTAAGGTACCTGTGTGTCCATCCATCCATGCATCCCTCTCAAAACAGTTATTGAATTCCTGTTGTCAGGCTGTATTTTATGCTGAGTGAAGGGGCTAGAAAAAAAAGGGCACTATTACACGATCCTGAACTTTGGGCTGAATTAGAAAGAATAGTGGGACGTTATGAAAATAAAAAGGGATTTTAACCCAGAAACCTAGCAGAGAGAAGACGAAGGTTGCAGGGGGAACGTTTTCTGGAAAGAAAACTCGGGGAACTGAGCCATCACACTTAAATACACCCCCCCCAGGACCGGCCTCTGTCTGGTACTTTATAGGGTGTCCTGCTAGTGCTGTAGCTCCATCTTTGGGCGGCTGTTGGTCCCTAAACTCCAGTGAATTTGGTTGAAATGATTTTACGCTTTTCGGCCCCCTTCTGGTGCCCCTGTCTATTGTCTGCTACCTTTAGGTCTGGCTCTTCTTGGCTCTCAAGTTCTTTGACCCCAGAGCTTTGAACCCTCGCTGGTGCATTGTTTTGAGTAGCCCAGTTCCCATGCAGCACGTAGATGACCAGACTTGGAGGCGGGGATGGTGGGTCCCCGTTTAACAAGCCCAGCCTGACTTTGTGGCCTGCTTCACATCTCAGTGCATCTAAGCCACAAGTGTAGCCTAAAGTGTTGACTGAGATGGACATGAGGAGCAATCCCTCCCCTCCAAAAACGAGTTCAACCCAGCTCTTTAGGGTTCCTTTCCCGTTCCTAGAGAGTATCTCAAAGAGAGCTATTAGCTTTTCTGGCAATCTCATGCATTGTAATAGACTCATTTTTGTAATAATAAAAAGTTCAATTCTATTTAAATTTAAACTTCACTTTCTCAGCCAGTGCTAAGTTTGCCCTCTAATTTCGAGTTAAGGCAACCCCAGACTTACTTTCTTGCCTTTTGCTGTTTCACTCTGCCTCCTAGCTTTCGCTCCTTACCTCTCTCCTCTCTGCTCCCTTCTTTTCCTCTTGCATTGAGGATTGAACCCAGGGCTAGTGAGCTACATGCCTAGCCCTTTTTATTTTGAGACAGGGTTTCAATAAATTGCTCAGTGGGACTCAAACTTGTGATCCTCTTGCCTCAGCCTCCCTCAGCGTTGAGGTTAGAGGCCTCTGCTACCACGCCCAGCTTCACCTGTTGTGTGTGTGTGTGGATGGGGAGGGGGAGTAAGAGGAAAATCTTAGTCGACAGCTGCTGGTGCAGTCCGGTCTGAGATGCGCTGTATGGCACATGTGCCGCGCAGGCGCAGTAGGAGATTCTTTGCCTCCTTCGAGGCTGGGGCTCTGGTGCTGCACAGGTCCCTGTGTGGGTGCTGCCTTCCCGGCTGGCCCGATCGTGTCCTTTGCACTGGGCCCCCTCCAGGATGGTTGCAGTTTAGCCAGGATTGCAGTGAAGTCTGCTTAATCATGGGGAAGCCTACACTTTTGCCTCCCCTGTTGTAGGGGGCGGAGCTGACCCCAGGACAGCTGTGCCTTTCCACTTCCGTCACAGGCAGCCCTGTGGATTGAGGTAGAGCTAGGGCCTCCCCACCCCAGCTGTGGAGAGGAAGACGCCACACACTTCTTTCTAGGCCAACTTCCCTAAAGGAACCTTAACCCTAGAACTCATCTAGGATGAAGGTGGGCTGTGAACTAAGCAGTGATGGTGAACCTTTTAGAGCTTTCAATGACAACGAACAGCCCACTGCAGCCACATGTGCCATAGGTTCGCCACAACTGGGCTCCAGAGCCCTTTGGGTCCACTGTTCAGCTTTGAGCTTCATCCAGGTTCTGAAACTCAATAAAATTGCCATTTAACAGAGATAAAGTGTGGGGTATTTTATTGAGAAGATGCACTGGAGAAGCAGTCCAGCCTTGGAGGAACTGGGAATTGAACTGTACACATTCAGGAGTGCAGATAGCCTGTTCCTCAGAGAAACCCAAGCAGCGGTAACCCAGGCTGCTGTGGGTCCTCCGTGACTACAGTGTATTTTGAGCCATAGGATTGGGAGGGAAAGCTGTGGGCAGGAGGGAAAGAGTCCAGCTGAAAGGGCATTGGTTGGATTCAAACAATTTGCAGCCCACTGTGGGCCATGTCCAGGCAAAAGGAGAAGGAATGGGAAGGAAATGGGGTAATTCAACAGAGATTGTCATGGTGACAGGTGATACGAGTGATGCTCATTGCTCCTCCCCTAGAGCCTCAACCTATGATCACAGGGAATGTATGCACATGTGTGCATGTACATGTATGTTCATGTGTGTGTGGGAAGCTGGAATGTGAATTTAAGGGTGTTAAGTGTGTCAGAGAAACATTGCAAATGTTACAAGGAATTATTTCAAGAAAGAGGTCTCTCAGAAGGAACTTGATTCTGTGATGTGTTTATGCTTGTGTGAAAGATAAGAGGAAAAGAGAGGAAGAAGAAAGGAGAGGAGAGAAACGGAAAGGGAGATAAAGGGAAGAAAAAGAAAGGGAGGAAGTGAAAGTGAAGGAAAGAGAAAAACAAAAAAAGGGAATGGGAAAGAGACAAGGGAAAGGATGATAGAAAAAACAGAAAAAGAAAGAGAAAAAAGAGAAAGCGAAAGGGAAAGAGAAGGAAAGAGGAAACAAGAAGGGAAAGGGAAAAGACAAACAGAAAGAGAAAGGGAAAGGCAAAGAAAAATAAAGCAAAAGAAAAAGAGAAATTGAGAGAGAAGGGAAAGAATGAGAGAAAGAAAAAGTGAAAAAGAAAAGGAAAGAAAGAGAGAAGGGAAAAGAAAGAAAATGAGAAAGAAAGCAAAAGTAAGAGGCAAAGTTAAAAAGAAGAAAAAGAAAGGGAAAGAAAAAGAGAAAGAAAAAGGCAAAAAATAAAGGAAAGAAAAAGAGATAAAGGGATCAAAAGTAAGGAAAAGAGAAAGTTAGGACAAAGGAGAAACAGAGGAAGGGAGAAAGAGAAGGAGAGGGAAAGAGAGAGAGAGCTCAGCTAGAGAGGGACAGAAAGCAGAGACAGAAAGGCTTGGCGAGGTACAGTGCAGAGAGCTGGCAGAGGACACCCCAGAGCTGAGCTGGTCACTGTGGGTGTCACGGGTGTGTTTGGGTCACTTCAGTGGGTCATTTATTCTGAGTCACAGAGCTGTACCTGGCCTCTTACGAGCCTATACTACGTCCCAAACGTAATGCAAGGGGTTCACTGGTAATTGCTCCAAGGGGCTGCCTAGTGGAACTTATACCTGGGCTGGGGCTGGCAAGAGAAGGATACGGTGTTGTGACTGGGGAGCGAGCACTTCAGGAAGCGTGGTAGCCGCTGGAGCAGGGAGGCACTGGAAATGGACCCCCAGAGCGGCAGAGTGGCAGGGCAGAGGCTGAGAGCCTGGCCAAGGAGTTCGGGCTTATTTGGTGAGTCATTTGGCTAACCACTCTGGACGTGGGTCCTCATCTTCTTTGACCTTTAATATGTTCCAAGCTACCTGTTTCATTGGAGTCCAGGTTCCAGCCCTTCTATGTAGCTGTGCAGTGTGGCTGTGTCCTGTGATCTCTACTAGAGGAACTCTCTCAGTGTCCCTACTTGCACAGACCGCTGCCCCCACCTTTCTGGGAATCCTTGATTAGAAATGATGTTTTCCACACCTAGGCCTGGCCACTCCATGCTCTGTGAAATATTCTTGGTTTCTTCTTCTTAACTGAGCAACTGGAAGGTCACTGGTATGAGGGGACTGCAGGAGAGAAGAACTGAGATCCCTGATCCCAGCATGAAGAACATTCTAGACTGGTCTGGATCTGTGACAGAGGGAAAAAGTACATCCCTGAGACTGTAGGGCTGTTACCATAGTTACCACATCTGTGTGCGCTGAAGTCCTGCAGTGATGACCTATGGCCCAGTCATCTTTGCTGCCCTGGAATCCAGGGTCAGTGCCAGGAACCAAGGAGGTGCAAATAAACATACTCTAGATTCAGGTACGCAAGGGATCATGAATGATTCTGCTGTTAGAACAAGGCTGTTGACCTCTGTTTTTGGGTAAATTGGTATAATGTTATAAATACAGATATATTCGGGTTTGCATTGCTACTATGGTAACTACTACCTGAATATTCTTGTCACTTTTGTGAACCACAGTTTCTACATCTGTGAAATGGGCCTGAAAGCACCCATTGTACTGTAGTTGCTGTAATTGTACTGAGGATTAAATGAGAATGAGATGTCTTTTTTTGGCACTGGGAATTGAATCTAGAGCTCTCGCATGAACTACATCCCCAGCTCTTTTTACTTTTCTTGGAAAGAGTCTCACTAAGTTATTAAATTGCCTAGCATGGTCTCAAACATGTCATTCTCCCGCCTCTAGTTCCCAAAGTTCTGGGATTTTGACAGCCATGAGGCTATCAGAATGTTGGTGAATGTACTACATGGAGCTTGGTCCTCACCTGTGACAGTCCTTGCATAGGTTTTTTTTTTTTCTGGTTGGATCCATGTAAATACAAATTTATTTTTTGTTTTCTTATAGCTGGAGAAGAACTTGGTATACAGATGGAGGAGTTCCTCACGCATATGGAGGTTAGGTGTCAGTTAGCCCTCAGGGACCACTCACCCATCTTGTCTGTCTCTTTCTGGACCACTCCACTTTTCTCTCACCATCCAGACCAGCTTACCAATTCCTGCTCCCAGCATTCCAAGAGCCTGGTCAAAACGGACCAACATCTCATGTCTTCAGGAGAAAGCCTCAGCTTCCTTTATTGGAAAGTAACCAATATTTTCCCCAGTGGCTGAGGACACTGAAAAGACCAAAACGGCCTCTGAATGAGCAGCCCCTTATCTTCAGAAGTGTATGGTTTAGGTCTACTATGTTGGCCCCAAATCTCCTGTGTTTAGAGAGTGGCTGTACCATGGGGACCCTACACTTAACAGTGGAGTCATCCATTGTTGAGTTCAGTGGCTAAATGGGCTGCTAGGAGGTGGGATCTGGCTGGAAATGGGTCACCGATGGTGTTAAGGCTTGTGTCTGGATGTCCCCCACAGCCTCATGCAGTCATCGTGGGGCTTTTTCAGAGGTGGCTGGGGACGCTGGGACTGATTCCTAGCACTGATGCAGTGCTAGGACTGAGGGCACTGGGATTAAGGGTGTGACTGCTACCCACCCTAAGGGTGAATAGTCTGGATAAGATAAAAGGGACAGAAAGAGCTGTGGTTATTTCTTGCTTGTTTGCTACCTTCTGTCCATATGAACTATTTTTCCTCTGTGATATCCTTCTGCCATGCCACGCCACCTGAGAGCTAGCTGACTATAGGCTGAAACCTCTACAATCTGAACTAAATAAACCTTTTTCTCCCTTAACTTTGAGCATTGGGTGTTTTGTCCCAGCAATGAGAAAAGTAACTAACACAGGTGGTGTGATATAAGAGGATGCATTCTTGTCCCCACTCTCTTGCCTCCTCTCTATGCTTCCTGGCTGCCATGAGATGAATGACTTTCCTCTGCCATGTCCTTCCACCATGCTGGTTCTGCCTTGGAATCATCAGTCTTTGGACTGAAATCACTGGAAATTGTGAACCACATAAACCTCCCTCCTTAAACTTGAAGGTGTCTGGTATTTTGTCTTAGTAATGGCACTGTGACTGATACAAGACATACAATATTTTTTTATGTTGAAAACAACATAACAACAAAAAAGTAAAAACAATGATACAGAATTTAAAAACAAAATAATAGGGAATTAATACTAGTTAATATATTGTGCATTGTTATCTTCAAAGTAAGTATTCAGATTATAAGATTTAGGCATTAAAAATGATCAATCAGACAATGACAGCATAAATTGCTTTTTGATGAACTAACAGAGATTAGTAGTATAGTTATCTATTTTGTACACACACACATGCATAAATATCATCTTTTCCCTTCTTTCTTTTCTCCTTTCCCCTATCCCAGTTGTTCTTTCCTTTCAAGCATTTTCTTTCCCTTTTATTTTCACAATATCACCACTGTGGAAATCAGTGCGGAGATTCCTCAAAAGACATACGATATTAAGTTCTTTTCCAGATTACTTGATGGTAAATATCACCTGGGGCAGCATCTGAAACATCCAGATTTCCCAGCACTTGCAACTGTTTCAGACACCTCAAAGATGAGTGAAAAACCAGTGAATGGTGTCCTGGAGTCTTTGTGTTAGCTGGGAGTCACCCTTTTTCCAGGTAGTCCCCAGAAAGGATGAGCTGGCAAACAATCCAATTCTGTCCCCAAGGACTGGTGTTTTAGATGCCAATGACAAAAGCTACCCGTTACCGACCACATATTACTTGAAGATATGCTGTGTTTCACCCATGAGGCAGGAGCAAGACAAGTAGCCTTCTCCAGTTTTTACAGAGCAAGTTCAAAGAGAACAAGTGGTTTTCTTAACGACTCGCAGCTAGCGGAAGAGGCACTGGGATTTGAACTCAGGCACTCTGACTCTAACACTAGACAGAGTAAACAGCAGCACTTATCTCAGGCAAAACTGAGTAACTGAGTGACTTTTACTGGAGGAGTCACATTGGATCCTAAAGATGAAATTAAAAGGATGTTTTGTAGACAACAGGAGAGGCCAGAAACAAGGACAGGAGACCAAGGGTAGGTGAAAAAACCTAGATCAGAACCGTGGTCAGGGCACAGAGGGGTGAACATGGAGGAGCCCCCAGGTCCCAGAATCTAGACTGTCCTGGTCTCTACTTTGATTTGTGGTCTTCAGACCAATGGGTACCATATTTGGCAGACTTCTGTCCCTTTGCAGTTTGGTGGAGGAATAAAGGGACTATTCTATCTTTGCCAAAGGCCTTTAAGTGTTAGGTATGCCTGGACATCTTCTCACTTTGGAACCCCTTTCTATGTTTAGGGGATGTAGATTTGCTGTCACGGATCATTTTTCCTTTCTGTTCTCTCTGATGCCCTCTCTCTTGATTTCTGGCCAAGAGTTTTCATTTTTCCCTTCTACTTCCATTTGGCTTGTAATTGCCCTCCTTATTTCATTTGAGTTATTCCATCCCCCAAATTCCTTCCTGTTAGCAGATGCAGCTCTCTGTGCTGAAAAGAGCCAGAATCCTAGACTGAGAAACCAAGTATCCACTGACAATTTGATTACCAGTCTGAGCTTGTCTGTACAGTGGGCATAACTTACCTTGCAGAGTTGTTCTGAAAGTTAAGGGAGGTGTTTGTAAAAGGACCCTGTCAACCCTTTTCCATTGCATAAAGGTTCATTGGCTTGAATTAGTTCTCTTGTTTATGATTTCTTCACCTCCTTTGTTTTTTTCTGCCCCATTCTTGCTGACACCTCTGGCTTTGTGGCACTATTCCTTAACAGGAGTCACCAAAGTGTGCAGGCCACCTGTCTTGGTGTCAGGGCCTGGTGTATATCACCTGGCCAAGGTGACCTATGAGGTCAGTTTCTCTTCCCCAAAGTGGGATTCCCCCTCTTACAATCATTGGAATACTGTTTTCATTGCTCAGAGAGAAAAGCAGTTTCCAATTTGTAGCAGTAATCTAGTTCTTAAAATTAATTATAGCAGCATTTTCTTTTTTAAAAAAGTGAATTATCAGTCACATTAGGGGATTATTTAATAATTTGGTGGTTGCATTGGCCAACAGTTCTTGAGGTCAAAATTACTAGACTCACTGGAAAGTTGAAATTTGCAAGTTGAATGGTATTTGAATAGTGTTTCCTAATTTTGCTTGATCTTAAGAATAAACTGGAGTGCTTATGAAAATAAAGATCCCCCCCGCCCCACGAATGAATCAACTTTACAGGTGATGCTTATCAGGCAACTATAAAAGCACTGATTTTGTACCTCTGGGAGGTATTTTTGATACCTGTATTAGGATTCTTGCCTTAATCCCAAATAACAGTAGATTTTAAAAATAACAAGCTCAGTATATTTTATTTTGTAAAATTCAGTTTATGTGATCTCTTTTCTCCCTTTTTTCTTTTCCCTACCTCCCTTCTTCTTATTTTATTCTTTCTTTCTCCCTTCCTCCATTCCCTACTTCTTCCTCCCTTCCTTCCTTCCTTCCTTCCTTCCTTCCTTTCTTCCTTCCCTTCTTTCACCCACTTACATGCACACAGTTAAAGCAAAACACTTTCCTTTATAGGTGAGTATAAGAAATTTAGGATATTGGGTGATGAAATTAATTCAGCCTCTATGGTCTTTATGTTTACTTTTTACCCAGAAAAAGAAAGATAAAACTCTTTTGCTTTGTTTAATTTCCCAAAATTATTTGCTCAAAGAAATATTTTCTTATATGTACAAAAGCAACACCATGGCCATTAGAAGTTAGGTTATCATTTCAATGTTTTCTGACATTAAGGAATTTCCAAACTATTTCACTAGGGCTGATTTGCAGATTCAGAATAAAAAATAATCACGATGCTGGATATTTTCCCATCTATAATCTCATTTAATCTTCATAGTGATTTTGTGAGGGATCTTTATCATCATCTTGCAGATGAGCAAATAAAGACTCGGAGTTTAGAGGTTTTGTGCTGTGGATTTTTTTGAGACTTTCTTAAGACTTTCTTGTTTTTTAATAGGAATCACTCTTCATCCTAAAATGAATTGCTGTTGGGTCAAGAGAGTTGACTGGAGATGCACTTTTGGAGAGATTAATGATTGAGTATTGTGAATATCAGTAACATTTGGGAATACTTTTGCTGAATTGTACAAGAATAGGGTTTTTACAGTGAGGGATAAAAACACCACTTAGGAGCTATGTGATCTTGAGAAAATTCCTGAACTTTTTTGAAATTCAGGGTCTGAAAAATGAAGACAATAGTGTTTAGTTCACTCTTTAGGGAGGGCTGTAGAAGTGAATAAAACACATGATTTAAAGGGTCTAAAAGTGTCAATCACTTGGTTAGTGCTTAACAGAGTTTAATTCTGTCTTCCTTTTTTCTTCTGGTCACAATTTGAATATCTTCTGTCATTCCACATTTTCTTCTGAAGTTTTCTGCCAGCCTTGTTCTAACTGGGATAAGACTCTTAATGATAGTATATATTTAAATATTATCATTACAGGACTGGGGATCTAGCATATATAGGGTATGCTTAGCCTGTGTGAAGCTCCAGGTTCAATCCCCAGCACCAAATACGTGTACCTGTATTTTGTCACTTTGCATGCATAATTCTCAGTACAGCTTTCTGAGGAAGCTGTTACTGTCATTCCCTGTCTATATAGGTGGCAGCCTTGCAAATCGGTGAGCCCCAAGTAGCATTGTGTGGAAGCTCACAGCAGAGAATTCTGACTTGGTGGATCCAGGGACAACTGCAGGAAAGAACTTGCAAGTTGAATCCAGAGCCCGAGTGAAAAGAACTCACCATTCAAGCTGTAGTTCACATCCACACAAGCCTTGTGAGAGTAAAATACATACCTGTGTTATGATGCTGAGATGCTGGAATTGCTTGTTTCCTCAGTACAAGCTTAACATGATCCAACAGCTCCCACCCTAATCATTTTCTGATTTTTTATTCTGCTGTATTTTTCTTCTTTGTTCCTAATACTACTTGATATTAAATCACATATTAATTTACCTAATTTTCTTATTATCCGTTTTTCTCCAATAGGATGAAAACTCCATCAGGGCAAAAATTCAATGGAGTCTGTGTCTCATCCACTACTGTATCCTTTTCGTCTAATATAATGATGGCTCAGAGTAGGTGCTCAATAGATCATTTTAAATGGATGAATGATGAATAGTTATTCCTACCTGTCCTATACTTAACACAGAGATTTATGGTATTTTAAAAACTATTTTCCTATTTACAAATATTCACGTCGAAGTCTGGGAAGATGGCGGAACAGTAAACAGTAGGTAGAGTAAACAGCCTCTCTGAGAGAAACAGCCCAGGTGCTGGAATATAGCATTCTGGAGAAGACAAGAAGGAAAAAAGTGGGTCCCCTCGACCCAGGAAGAATCTAAAGTGAGAACTGAAGACTATAGAGAGAGTTAAAAAAAAAAAAAGAAAGAAAAACTTAAACAGAAGGTGATAGCTGATCTGGATCCAATCCCACTGTGAGAGAAGCACCATTGGAATCCAGAGATGCAAGGTCACAGTGAAGCTGGTGGCTGGCAAGCCTGAAGGCCTGGGTGGGGAGACCTGGTGGCGGAGGGGAGCAATAACGGACCAGAGAACTGCACTGGCTGGCGGTGAGTGTGGGAGACTCAGTCTTGCTGTGGGAGTGGGCGATTGGCCAGGTGCCATTTTGGAGTTGGGCAGGATAAGCCCAGAACCAGAACTACACCTGGCTTCATTCAGGCCACTCCTAGCACAGAGCAGATTGATGGAAATTGCTTGGATTGAGTCCCATCCCTGTGCGCAGTCCGATAGCCACCACCGAGTTTTCCCTAAAGTTATCCCTAACCAACCCCACCCGCCCAGCGCATACTAACGTGGTGAAGACTCCCTGTGGTTAACCAGTTTGGAAGGAAGGGGCCAATCTGCCTTGCCCCTGCTTACACTCCAGTAGTCACCAGAAGGCTGGGAAAAGCAGCAAACAGCAGAAATCCCTAGCCAACACACTTCAGAGTAATTATAACCAAGACAGGAAGTGCCGGGGATGCCACTACTCACTTGTCTAGAAGAAACCAGGAACATGACAAGAGGAGGAAGCAAAAGGCAGTCTCTGGCTTCCAACCCAAGAAATACTGGTCCAGGAGATGTAAACATAGAGGAGATCGGGAGTCACACACCTGAAGTTTCTGAAGTAACAGCAACTAAAATAAAGAAACAAGCCGCGGCTATCCCAGGGCAAGAAGCAATAGCATTTCCTGAGATCCACGCCATGTTGGAACTTAGGGCACTGGCAAAACGAGCATCCAGCCTGCCACCCTGGTAAATGGCTGTGGTCTGGCAAGCCGAGGCCACCCTAGGGCAAGAAGCAACAATGTTTCCTGAGATCCACTGACCATATGTAATATAGCAAATAAGGGGGATTTCCTTCTACCATCTCTTTGAAGGCAAATATTTTATTGCTGTTTTGCTTTTTCCTGATTAATGGTATTGCTCTATTCAATATTCTGTTTTGATAAGTTCTATAATATTCTGTATTTCTTTTGATTTTGCTATACCTGATTGAAAGAACAACTATTGTAAAGATAACGAGATATACTATGGTACCTCTTACTGTTATTCTGGTAACCTGCTGTGAAGTTCTGTACCAATTTCACTACACTGTCTCAATTGGCTTTATTCCATCCTGTTCTGTTGTATATTACTACCTCCAAGTTAATAAAAAATTAAATAAAAAACAATAGAACATGAGAAAACAAGGTAACAAAATACCTCCAAAAACTCCCATGTCCACCAAAGCTGGTCCATGGGGCATGGATGAGGAGAAACTCAAAAACAAAGCAACAGAATTATATAAGGTGATTAAAAAGGAAATAACAACAAAACAGATCAGTAAGGTACTGAGCAAGCTGAAAAATGATATAACTAAACAGATAATGGACTTAAAAAGCAAAAAGAGGAAAAGAAAGTGCTCTAAAGCATATAACTGCATGTATGTTTAAGGTTAGGATTGACAACTATATTACTAAGTTTGTGTTGGATCATTGAACAGAACTGTTTGCAGCCTCACTATTTGAATGTTCACTTTGTATGCTTTAATTTTGTAACTTGAACAACTATTTCTAAGAGGACAATATGTAATTTATAAACTAGTGATTTCTTACTGTTTTTTTGAAATTCTGTATTATTTCTACCTTTTTTCTGTTTTGCTTTTTTTCTTTTTAAATAAAATTTAAAAAAATAAAGAAACAACTTCATGAAGCTATAAAAGAATTTAGAACAGAAATACTATTACAGGTAAAAAAAGACATAAGAAACATAATAAAAGAATTGCTAAGCACCTCTCAAGAAGACACAGATGGAAGAATAGGGAAGCATAGAAAAAGGAGGGAAACCTTCAATGAAGAATATAAAAAAAATTTAGAATGCATGAAATAGATTCAAAGAGATTACCAGGAAGTTAAAAACTGCATTGAAAGCTGGCAAAACTGCTTGAAAGAAACTAAAGACAGACTATCAAACCTTGAATACAGGTTTGCAGCTTGCAATCATGAAAGGAAAGATCTCTTAAAAATAACAAGAAACCAGGAAGTAACAATACAAAGGCTAGAAGATGACAAGAGGATCTATAACTTAAGAATAAAAAATGTGAGTGAAGAAGCATGATAAACACAAATGCAATACAAAGGCTATTCTCAGAAATAATTAAGGAAAACTTCCCAAGCATAGGAAAAGAAAATGATATTCAGATAAGTGAGGAGTGTCAAACTCCAGTCAGGTATAACCAAAATAGATCTTCACCCAGACATCAAGATCCCAGAAATTCAACACAAGACCAGAATATTAAAAGCTGTCAGAGAAAAGAAACAGATCACCTATAAAAGAAAACCCATCAGAATTATGACAGACTTCTTGACACAAACAATCAAATCAAGAAGGGCATGAAGTGAATTATTCTAAGTCCTGAAAGAAAATAACCTCCAACACAAATTGATGTACCCTGCAAAACTATCTCTCAAAATTAATGGAGAAACAAGATGCTTTCATTACAAAGAGGAACTGGGGGAGTTCATGAGCAGCAAACCAACTTTATAAAAAATACTGAAGGACATTCTAGAGAGAGAGAAAAAAGACCATGGTTTCAGGAACAGTGGCAAAGGGGACTCACTGAGCAGGGCAGACTGTATGAAGGGGAAAAGTAGAAAACCAACAGCAATGCAGAGATGAGGCAGAGAAGGTTGGCCATAATCACTACTATGGATGGTCTCAATTCACCAATAAGAAAAAACACAGGCAGAGTGGATCAGGAGACAGGGTCCATCAGCATGCTCTATGTAAGAAATGCAATTACAAAAGAGAGCTTATAGACTGAAAGTCAAAGATGAGAAAACACTGCTCTATGTGACAGGGGACCAGAAAAAAGTGGGGTTAGCTTGCCTATCAGCTGAAGATTGGTTAGAAAGCCATGACACTTTTATACAAAGGAAAACTACTCAGCTATAAAGAAAGAAAACCTTGAGGCTCTTGTAGGTAAATAGATACAACTTGAGATCATGCTCGGGGGTAAAAACGTTCAGAATCACTTAGATGAATAGCCGGTTGCCTCCCTAATTTAAAAACTAAAGGAGGTAGTGGGATACAAAATGTACAATGCACCCCGTGAAAGTAAAAGGGGAGGAATTGTCTAAAAAGGGAAGGCAGTGGCCATTGTTAATCTTGTATCATGATTTGAAACCCATATTGTTTTTATTGCTCTGTTTAGTTTGGTTTCACTCTGTTTGTTTGTCTACTTGTACTAGATTTGATGGCATGGACAGCTATTCCAAAGATAGCAGGATATACTATGGTAACTATTTTTGATTTCCTATTAACTTGATTTGAAACCCTGTATTGCTTTCACTGTCTTGTTTTGACTGATTTTATTAGAATCTGTTTTGTTTGATAGTATCAAGTCTGAGGGTATAGGCAACTACTTTGAAGACAATAAGATTCACTATGATACTCATTCTGGTTTGACTATTATTTTCTTTTGAAGTCCTATAGTGTCTCCAATGTTTTGTTTTTATTGGTTTTGTTCTGTACTGTTTTGTTCAATTTTATTATGCCTGATGATATGGGTAATTCTTTTGAAGATAATAAGAGGCATTATGGTATCCATTGTTGATCACCTTGTATTTTGTTTTTAAGTTTTGTACTATGTCCATCTTTTTGTCTTGACTAACTCCATTTTTTTTGTCTCATTTGGTTTTATTCTCTTCAAAATAAAAAAAAAGTAAAAAGAAAGCCCAAATATTCATTATGTAGACCTACTATGTGCTAAATAATTTCTGGGGATTGAACAAGAAATTTCTCAGTAAATTATGCCTATCTCCCTGAAGTGAACTTCCAAAATCTGGAGACTGCAATTTATTGTTTACTTCCCAGTCCTGAACACAGCAAACATCAGTAATATTTACTAATTGAAGAAGTGTGACTCACAAGCTTGTGAAAAAAAATTATTATTCTCTACAAAGGGGAAAATGGATTCAGTTTATACTGCCAGTAAAGACCAGGCTTACTGCTGGTCACCTGCCCTTGAATCACTCTGAAATACTTGTTCTTGCAAGGAGTTGCTGTTCTCTTTGGTTATCACCT
The DNA here is from genome assembly GCA_004027295.1 of Dolichotis patagonum. Classification (NCBI taxonomy): domain Eukaryota; kingdom Metazoa; phylum Chordata; class Mammalia; order Rodentia; family Caviidae; genus Dolichotis; species Dolichotis patagonum. Next base: position 32,322 of record PVJX010006781.1, read on the forward strand.
AGGTTTAGCAGAAGGACTGTAAGTCCTCTGAGGACAGAGCTATGTCTGTTTCTCTCGTTTCAGGGTGACTGGTACCTGCACAATGCCTGGGTGATAGCAGTAGGAACTAATATATGTATGGATGAATGAATGAATATATTTAGCAATTTTTTTATTTTAAAGAGAATAAAACAAAATAAACCAACAAAATGAAACAAAACAATGGGAATTGACATTGGATTTCAAAACAAGACAGTAGGAAATCAGCCATAGGTACTATAATGCAAGTTATTATCCTCTAAATGGATGCTCAGACCACTAGACAAGGGCATGCAAAGTCAATCAAACAGCACAAACACTAAGTTGTTTCTTCACTTTAGTTGCCATCATCTCAGAAATTTCATCTGTGTGGCTTCTAAGTTCCTCTTTGTCTATGTCTCTTGGACTTGTTCTGGGTAAGATGCAAAATTAATTAAACAATATAAACACTAAGTTGTTTCTTTACTTCAGTTGCTATCATTTCAGAAATTTCAGGTGTATGGCTTCTAATTTCTTTTGTGTCTGTGTCTTCTGGACTTGTTCTGGGTGGGCTGGAGGTCTGAGATTGCACCCTGCTCCTTTATGCTGACATTTTCCTGTGATCCTCGGAATCATCCAGTTGCCGAGTCTCGGGTGTTTCCTGTGTTGGCTGCCCTATCCCTCAGTGCAGGGGGTTGGGTTGGGCACCTGGGTTCCTCAGATCCAAGGTTCCCAGGGTGGTGGAAAGGTGCAGAGTGGCTTCTCATGGATGTCCCTCTCCCCCAGGCCTGCAGGGATGGGCTCATGGGGTAGGGGGTGAGTCATTTCTTTCTAATGAATTGACCATTACATTTCTAAAGTTCTGAAATGGCCAACAGACCACAGAAAGATACCACTTTAGGCTCCTGCTTGAAACCAATGACTTCAGAAAACTGCTGGCCTTGATTCAGGGCCATTATTTAGAAATTTTTGCAACTGCATTCTTTTCTTTATGATAAACTTGAGTATTTTCTTGAGTATTTTGCCCATTGATGTGTGCCTGGTTGCCAGGCCTACATGTGCCCTAAAGATTATGACATAGTGTTTCTTATAAACTGAAAAACCCACTTGAACTTTCTTCATTCTTCTGTTTTTGCATGAGAATGGTTTTTCTTTTTTTTGCAAATCAGCACTCACAAAGACTGCCTATTTCCCAGGTACTTTGCCAGCAGTAATGGATGATAAGGCTTTAAGGTTCAGCTCTTTGGGCTTATGGCTCAGGCTGTGAGGTTTTACTCATCCATTGTGGTAACTGAATGGGGAACTAGTGCTTTCTCCTCACCATAGTTTTGTATCAGGAGACCCAGTATATGAAGCTTACAGATTCTGGAGTCAGACTGCTTGTATTCAAACTCCAGCTGTAGCACTTACTGGCTGTGTAATCTTGATTCACCCACTAGACTTCTCTGTGGCTCAATATTCTCATTTGCAAAATGGTCATAATAATTATATCTACACAATTAGCATATATGTATGTGTATGCATGTATAGAACAGTATCAGTCACATAACCATTAATAAACATTAATTATTATAATCAAGGATATTTGTATTATATATTCAAACAAATTTTACTAGCACCCATTAGGGCTTAGACACCTTTATTCAGTGCTGGAAATACTGTATAAATGAGATATAGTTCTTGCTTTTAAATTGCTTGCAAGAAAGTGGTCAGTTATTGTACAGCAGATGAATGATGGAACAGTGAATGTTGAGATGCCTCAGAAGCACATGGCAGGGGCCTCTAACATGGTTGATAGAACCAGGGAGGACTAGAGGAAATCATTCTAGCTGAGTCCAGATCACTGAATGGGAAATAAGTATTTACAGTGTTAGAGTGTGTGGTGAAGGGCAGGTCAAGGACCAGCCCATGAATGCAGTATGGAGGATGGAGAAAGGATGGGACCTTGGAAGCCGTGGTGGCCACTGTTTGATACACTTGATCTGAAATGGGGCTGAAAGAGTCAGGGGCTGGAACAAATGGCATCCTGAAGGTCAGTGTTTTCTAAAATTGAATGTGCTTACAATCCATTTAAAATGTTGAGAAAATGCAGATTGTGGTACTCTGCATCCATGATGGGATCCGAGATGCTACATGTCAAACAAGTTTTCAGGAGCTGCTGCTGCTACATCTGTGAACAGCAAAGTGAGGAAGATACTATGGAGGACTGAAAGCTGATAGAAAAAAAAAGAAAGAAAGAAGCAAAAGAAATCTAAAGAAGACTTCTTCCTTCCAACCTTTGTCTCTTGTCTATTCCAGAGTAAGCAGGACTCTTCTACATTCCAGGCCACTGGAAATACTCTTTCTTCTCTTCCAGGTGCATGCCTCCTCATCCATTAAGGTGAGACATGCTCATTTTCTCGTTCTCGTTCGTGTGAAAGACTGGCTTATTAGTGCATTTCTCAGAGGAGTTCAGGGAAGCTTGCATCCTTGGGGATCTTACTAGCATCGCAACCTTTCTCCTTTTTGGGCAAATGTTATAGTTTAAACATGAAGTGCCTCCCAAAGGCCTTGGTATTGAAGGCTCGATCTCCAATGCTTCAAAGTTCAGAGAGGGGGCTAGAAAGGTGATTAGGTTGTGAAGGTGCCAGCTTCATCAACTGATAAATCCTCTGACAGTTCATTAGCTGTATGTGCTGCTAAGAGGTGGAATCTTTTTGGAGAAAGTACGTTTCTGGGAATGCATAACCTAGGAGAGTATATTCTTGTCCTTGACCCATTTCTCTCTTTCTGCTTTTCCCTTTGGTCTCTGCTTTTTAGCTGCCATAAGGTGAGCAGCTCTCCTCACTGTACTGTTCCATGATTGGAACCAAATGACTATGGACTGACACCTCTCAAACTGTGAACCAAAAATACACCTTTCCTCTTCTGAGTTGTTTTCCTCAGATACTGGTTTACAGGAACAAAAAGCTGCCTCATACAGCCCATGAATAATAAACTGCTGACTGAAAATTTGGATAAAAACATTGGAGATAGAGCATCAGTATTTTGCAACTATCATGGTCAAGTTTTATTTAGGCAGAGTACATCAGTAGATGCCAAATCCAGAGAAATTTGATTAGAAATAGGACATTTGATCTTAATTTTTTTCTTCTAATAAGTGGTTTGTTAGAAAAAGGAAAAGTGTATTTTCTAGACAGTGAAGAGTTTGACCAATACCTTGAGTGGGCATTTATGATTAGTATCACTAGTGAGGGACAGATAGATGTATGGGTGCCTTTAGATATGACAGTTTGAGAAAGACACAGTAGTGCTTTTGTGGTATCACCATTGGAAGTACATCTGGATTTATCAATGAGAAAACATTAGTGCATAATAAAGAACTTGGCTTTGTGACCTCAGCTTCTGGGAAATTATCTGTGTCATATCTGGTGTCTTTGTTTAGGGTGGGAGCTGGCCACACCTGGCAGTCTCAAGAGGAAAGACCAACCACATGAGCCAGTGTGGGCGTTGGATCACATGACATCTGCTAAACTGCAGGCTGAGTTCAAACAGGGGGCAATCAATCAGTCAATCAATGTGACCTATATGGTGAAGTTCCAAACAAACAAAACCCTGAGGCTTGGTAAACTTTCCTGACCCAAAACCTGCATGTGTTACCATACAGACATTGTAGAAGACAAATGCAAGCTGGCTCCAAGGGCAGAGGGCCACAGAAAACCTCAGGTTTGGAACCTCCATCTATTCTTTTTGCTGATTTCAACCTGTACCTTTCCCTGTAATAAACTGTAATTGTGTACAATGTCTTTCAGCGAGTTCTGTGAGTCCTTCTCACAAATTAAGTAGAACTTCCTTGTTTATAGTTACTATTAGATGTAAGGGTAGCCTTGAGGACTCTGTATTCAAAGTTTGGTTAACTCCGGGCAAGCGCAGAGCTCCAAAAGAGGAATGTTCTATTAGACAGTGTCTGTACGATTCTTCACAAAATATGAATGTCATAAAAAACCAAAGCTGAGAACCTAGTCCGTGTTAGAGGAGACTAAGTGGATATGACAATTAAGTGCAATAGGGACACCTAGGCTGGATTCTGTACTGGAAGAGAAAAAAACTTTAGGTGTTTGATTTCATCAAGTTAGAAAATGTGTGGTAGATTGGAAAATAAAGAATGGAATCTGCAAAATTGAGAGAAATCAGCAACTGTGGTTATGTAAGAGTGTCTTTTTTTTTTTTTTTTTTTTTTTTTTTTTACCAAATACATACTGGAGTATTTAAAGGCAAAGTGACATGGTATCTCAAATGACTTATAAGAATGATATAAAGAAAAAAGAGAACAAATGCTATAACATATGGCACAATGTGCTAATAAGAGATGAGTCTGGATAAAGAAAAAATGAATGTTCTTTGTGCTGTGTTGTAACTTTTCAAATTATTTTCAAATAAGCAGTTAAATAAAATACAGGCTTGCATATAGCACTCAAATCACACTTTCTAAAAGCTAGTAGGAACTCAGGCTCCTAAGAAAAGAAAAGCTCATTCTAAGACTGGAATAGGAAAAATGTAAGATGAACCTGCTGCGTCTTATAGTGGCAAAAGGAACCATTTGGAAATAGAAACAAAGGGACAAACAAACAACTAAATTGATTATGTCACAGAGACACAGCCCCACCCAACCCAATGACCAAAACTGGAATAATTCATGCAGCAGAGTAAAGTAGGATTGGATTATAAGCTAAAAACATAGATATGAGTTTATGCTGATATAGAAAATAAATTAAAAAATGGAGACTGGGCAGAACATTTTCAAATAGTCAGTGCTTATCTTCTGCCCTCTAGGAAGGGAAGCAGGGTTTCCCACTGCTTGCCTGTGGGCTCACACAGTGACTTCCTTCCAGAGTACAGTGTAGAACTGGATAAGAAAAGAGTGAGAGTACAGTGGAGAAGGCTGGCAAGGTGTTAGTGATTAAGGTCAATATCGACAGTGATGGTCCATCCTGATACTCTGTACCCTTGACGTGGTGTAATGGAAATGGCTTTTGCATGCTAGTGTAATCATGAGCAAAACTTTAGACAAACTCCAGTAGAGGAGCACGCAATGACATACCTGACCAGTACTCTTCAAAATTGTCAGGGTCGTCAAGAACCAGGGGAATCTGAAGAACTGTCATAGCCAAGAAAAGCCTAAGGACATACGACAGTTAAATATAATGTGGTATCCTAACTGGGATCCTGGAGTAGAAAAAGACATTAAAAATGTATCCATATTGGTTCATAAATTTTAACAAATGTACTATACTAATGTAAGATGTTAATCATAGGGGAAACTGGGTTTGGGCATATATGGAAATTCTGTGTGCTATTGTCTAACAGAAAAATTAAGAATAAGGTCTACTTTAAAAACATGCAGATTCCAGATTACGTTGCTGGGAGTGGGGCCCAGGAAACTATGAACTCAGATAATTACAGCAGGTCAATGTTTAAAAAATACTGGGTGATCATACACTTAAAGTTAGTGGGGTTTTTTTGTCGTTTCCCTGGCTAGACCAAACAGGTACTAGAGGCTTACCTGTCCCTTTGTCTCTAAGACATTGCACTGATTCAGAGCCTGGGAAATGCACGACAGAAATGACTGAATAATTACCATCAATGACCAGTACTACTTGTATGATAGCTACATAGAAAGGTAACAGTTAAAACAATATCCCCTCAGGTTCAACTTCAAAGCATCTTGGTGACTGAGTACTTCCTATCCGTCAGGAATTAAATATTTACCCAGGGCAACACATTGCAATTATTGATGACCATTGTTCCCACTGACCGGGTCTTTGAAAGGAGGCTTTGTGGCTTCTTCCTGCTCTGGGTATATAAGTGGGGGCAGATGCTGAGGGTGTAGGCTTCCATGTCACTAACTAAGCAGACTGGAGAAAAAACTCGGGCTACAACTAGAGTTACCTGTTCTTCATTCCCCAAATACTGTGGGACACTGGGTTCCTGCTGGCTGACTTGGCTGGGCCCTTGGAAACTTCTGCAGAAAGCTCCAGAAGTTCTGGGCTCTTCCCTTTTCCTCTTGTAGCTCCCTGTGGTTTGTCTCATTTCTTGTCATTTTCATTCCAGGTTGGATACCATTTTCCGGGTTTGACCTTTGGCTGCGACTGCTGGTCTCCACTCCACGCTGCCTCTGGGGCAGCATGTCTGCAGATTGAACTTTTGCTAAAGCCAGTTGCCCTGGGACCTTCCATCATCTTCTGCCTTTGAAGAGGCTGGTCCTGAAGACGGCGTGGTTATCAGGGCACATTAAGGAGATGCTTTGACAAAGGGCTCCTAGAGAAAAAACAGCAGCATTATCTGCCAGGGGATTTCATATGTGTCATTCCTGCTTCTCTTAAAAACAGCCCTGTGAGGAAGCATTATAAGTACCCGTTTTCTGAGAGAAAGGGAGGCTCTGAAAGTGACAGAAGTGTGTTTTGAGGGCAGGTAGTTGCACACTGTTGTGTAAACTGAGTTACTGGTTACAAAGATGTATGCATTGACAGGGACCAGGTTACAGTGACTTGAAACAGGTTTATTTATCTATCATAGAAGTCCAAGCTGTGGTGAAGGGACAGAGAGGTGCCTGGGCACCTTAAAAGTCACACCGTAAGTGTTAGGGCCTAACACTTTAACACTCACTATTCCTCTACCCAGACTTTCTTTTGCTTTCTAGCACTCTGTCTGCTTGAGGGCTCCCTCTCCTTCTACCCCTGGCTCTCTGCCTGCGGTGGGCCAGGCTTAAGTCACCCTGGCAAGTGCTGGTGCACAAATACCCCAGTATCTCCTGGTCTAGGACAGGACAACTCCACCACAGTCTGTGCTCTTTCCCAGCATTCCCATCGTGACTGTACTCCAGCTGCCCGTAGTGATAACTGGCCTGCAGATATGTTCTTCATGGGATTTTTTATTTTCCTGTTTTCTGTTTTACTTCCACACTCTCATCCAGGTGTTTTCAGGAATTACCTCTGAAAGAAATACACTGGAACTCTCATCTCTGAGGAACCCCAAACTAAGTAAAACAAACTTCCAGGGATCTGTGTTTCCCTCTGTTGTCCCACTCGGAAGGTGGGGTGGGGAGGGAGATGTTTGCAGGTAAGGTCCTAAGGTTAAAGAATGCATGTGTGCAGGACATCAGAAATACTAGCGGCAGCATGGGGGACAGAGCAAGAGCGCAAGACAGCAGCCTGTGTCTTTATTACATAGTTTTTTTACAGGTTGTTATCTCATATTGTTGTTATCTCATATAGTTCTTTTTACAGGTTGTTATCTCATATTTACATTCTTACATAGTGCCACCCGTGTGGGTTTACCTGTGCTAAGTCATGGTTACACAACTATATCCCACTGTGGGCCTGCGCTGCACGAGTAGTATCACATCCTCAGGTGTCCTTAGATGCCCCTGAGTTTTGAAGCAGTCTCAGTGGTTTTCCACGTTCCACCCCCTCAAAGGTCAGGGGTGTACAAATGTAACATTCTATATGTAGCAGGACACAAATACCTCCCTATGCTGTAGTTAACGAATCAACAACCATGTAATTCTGAAAAACCACTTTTATCATCTGAATAGTTTCACCCGCAAGCAACATTAGAGCCTAGCGTGTAACACTCAAGGCCTGAGTCACGTGTTGAGCAAGGGTTTCAACTTGGAGATCTATGGTCCTGGGCCCTAGTCACATGCTATGCCTAGTGACATCCCATATGCAGCAGTTAGTATTTTTTGTCAGCTGCTACTCTTAGCGATCACCCATTGCAATGGCTGGTCAAGGCATCTGTGAAGTCCTTTCCAGGAGAGAGGAGAGGCTTATGTCCTGAACCTTGATGTCCTACATGGTTAGTTTTTTTTTTTTTTTAACCACACTCCCATACATCTTGCCATTGGTGCCCTGCGTGGTGCCCTGCGTGGTGCCCTGTCTGTTACTCCTGAGCTGCCCAAGCTGGTAACCAGAGCATCAGCCCCCTCAAGATGGCCCGCCCAACTATCCGTGTGCATAGGGGGTATTCTTTACAGATCACAAGGAATCACACAGTCTGAAACTTTGCTCACTGACCTCCCTGTTCCAGTTTCAAATCAGAGTATTTCTGTACTGGGCAGGACAATGATCTCTGCCCACTGTGGGATCAGATCACAGCTAGACCCCTCAGTATATCCAGTGTCAGCTGGAGGTCCCTCCTTCCCTTCTGCATAGGGACTACCAATCAAATCCTGCAGTCTGTCCTCCCAGATGGGTTGCTGGGTCGTGTACACCACTGGTCTCAAGACTGTTGCCATTTCAGTTGCCAACTGCTAGCCAAAGTGGAGGCCTGCTAGTGGAGGTACATCCTCCAGTGCATGAGAGGGGGACCCATGCTGCTCCACTTCTGAGACAGGCTGTCCACTTCCATGCTCAGACCTCTGTCTGCCCCATGATTCCTCACTGGCTTTCAGGGTAGCACAATCAGGTCATGTGGCTCTCGGCTCACTTCCGCAAGTATGACCAAAACCCAACAGGGCACTTCTGATTCTCCTGTTTTTGCCATAGGCCCAGCCCAATCCACCATCATCCACACTGAAAGTTAGAGTAAATGGCAGGGCAGAGCCCAGGACTCATAGGGCTTACACCTATGCAACAGCCTTTTCTGAGCTCTGAAAAGCAGCTTTGCTGTGACGGTGCAGCCTCAAGTTGTGCTCCTTCAGGTCACCTTGTTAAAAGGGCACAGCTAGGTGAGGTACATCTGCCAAAAGCCTAGAAAGCCCACACATGCTTGTACTTGGTGTCCTGTCATGGGTCTGGTCTTACCTGACGGTATAACACCCCAAGGACCTGACAGACAAGCCAGGTCCCTGGACCTTGTCTTTATCCATGGCCCACCCTCGTGCCAGCAAAGCTTCCTTCAGATTGTGCATAGTGGCTTTCAAATCTGCAAGGCAACCAGATGTTACCATAGTATCACTAATACAATACAGTGACGCAGTGTGGTTTGGCCAAGGTGGCCAGGTCCTGGGCTACTAGGCCACGACACAAAGTTGGGCTATGCAAACAGCCTTGTGGCAATATCTGGCGGGTCCATCGCCTGCCCTCCTGGATGAAGGTGAATTGCTCCTGGCTGTCAGCATCAAGGTGAGACTTTACAGTTATTTTCCACGATCTCTCTGGCTTTGGCACGGGCCGTACTGAAGGAATCTGTGCAGGGAGCATCACCCTTGCTTCTTCCAACTTCAAGGCAGTCTGTCCCATCTCTTCATGACTTCCAGGCATACAACCACGTGGCCTGTGGGAGGGTCAGTGGACTTCTCCCTGCATGGTTTTGAGCCAAGTACCAGTCAGTGTGTCCACCCCAGTGTGTATTCAACACCTGGGGGGAACATAAACACCATAACAGATACAGGGTCAAGCGCCTGATACCCGAAGTCACTTGGGCCTTCCAGACCTCCATACCCTTCTGTGCTTGCAACAGGTCCTGTCAAATTATCTGGGTTGCCATATATTAGCATCGACTCAGCTCTGGTACCTACCAATGCTAGTACAGGCTGCACATTATTATTAATTATTGGTCCCAGGGATTGAACTCATGACCTCATGCTTACCAGGCAGGTGATATGCTGCTGAGCTATATCCCTGGCCCATAGGCTGCACATTCTTTGGGAACCAGTAAATAGTCAATTCCACGTGTGCCTTCTGGTCTCCTGGAACACCCAAGACCCAGGTACGTTGGCCTGCCTCCTAACTGGGGTAAAAGGAGGCCAGTGTCACTTCTTTCTGCTTCACCAGGGCTTCTTTGGTCTTCCTGCCCAAAACTGTCAGCTGTCTGGCTGCTGAGGACACAACTGCATCCACAGAGTCAGCAACACATGGGAAGCCTGCCTACCTGACTTATCTGTGGCTAGGCTGGCAGCCAAGAGGTCCCTCCAGATCAGACATTGACCAACCTTCAGGGGCCCACAGTCTGTCCTTGCAGCCACAGCCTCACTTGCTGGGCAGCCCCCCTTTTTGTCTCCTTTGCCAGTACAAGTTTTACAAATCTCCCTTTACCTCAGTGCTTCATCTTCATATCTTCCAGCCTGGCTAAGGCATCTGTGGCATCATGGATCAGGTGATCTGTTGAAGGGGGCTAAAGGGGCTGCCCAGACCCCAGCATGCCGGGATCATGCCCTTCATGCATTCCATTAGCAGTCCCTCATCTGGGCTATGGTACCTCAGTGCACACATCGCCTGCCACATGCCCGTTTCATGGAGCACAGTTACCAAGTTTAGGTAATGCTTTGCTTCAGCAGGTCACCGGGATTCTCCTAAGCCAGGAAGGCTGTTGCCATCCACCACTTTGTCACAGTCTGATTACCTGCATTTGGGGCTGTCCTCTGCACGTCCTGCAGAATCTGTATCACAGAGAGGGTGGTGGCTATTTGAAACATCTCCTGTGGGCTTGGCTGCATGTGCTCAGCCCGATTGCCCCACAGTAACAGGAGCCACACAGGCACTGTTTCACACACCTTCTGTGTTGTTTTGCCAGGTTCCACAGCCACTTCCCATGGCTGTATAAATACTGTGTGCTGGGCAGAGCCAGGCCTCCTCCCTGGGCTAGGCCTTCTGCCTCCACTTTTTGATGACTAGCTGGCCTATGAATAGCACGCAAAACCAGGGGATTTTCTTGGGGATTTTCTCAGACATGAGGACTTATGCTTCTGGAGACCTTTCTGGAGGAGGCAGCACTTCCATTTCTCACGACGAGTTCTGAGGCAGCCAGCGATTGCTCAAGGTCCTCCTCTATCTGCTGCTGCTAGTCTACTTGCCAGACAAGGCCATTTGCCTCTTGATTTATGCAGCAGAAGACAGTGAAGAACAACCAAGCCATCCACACTGCTGTTTCGCGCGGAGGGAGAGGAATTTGTCTGTCTGTTGCTTCCAAGGTTTACAAGACATCTCCAGGCTTCCAATAGACTGTTTCCCAGTGCTCTGGGGCCTTCCAATCTGCCAAGAAGGTAGCTACAGGGGGCCATGGTGATGCCTGGGTCTCTTATCAGCCATTCTCTGGGGCTCTCCTTTGCCTTTGGGCGCTGTTTCCCCTATAGGACAACTCCTCTCAGTGTCCTCCCAGCCACACATGCTTTGGGTGGGTTTGGTGGGCAAGGGAGGTTTCTGCAGGTGGGGTACCAAGGTTAAAGAATGCATGTGTGCAAGACATCAGCAACAACCGCAGGCAGTGTGGAGCAGAGGAGAGAGCAAGAGCGCAAGACAACTGCCTGTGTCTTAATTATATAATTCTTATACAGGTTGTTATCTCATATTTACATGCTTACATAGTGCTAGAACTAGTGCATGTATGTTTACCTTGCTGAGTCATGGTTACATAACTATACCCCACTGTGCAGCTGCACTAGTTATGTAGCATCACATCCTCAGGTGTCCTTAGATGCTGCTGAGTTTTTGAAGCAGTCTGACTGATTCCTCCCATCCTCAGTGTGTTGTCCTTCTCATCCTGGTTTAGAGCTTGCTTATAACCAACAAGTAAATTTTCTTACCCCTGACAAGGAACAAAATGTGGAGAACAAGAAGCTTTCTGCTAATGACATAATCCAGAAATAGTACATATTACTCTCTCCCATCTAACTGGTCAGCATCTAATCACATGGTCACACCTAGCTGCAAAGGAGTCCTTACACTTGGCTAAACTCAGGTTTCTGTTAAGAAAAGGCCAAGTAGAGACTGGGTTAGCACAATCATGACACCAGGTTAAATCATTACATACAATTGGGAGGTTGGTGCAGGTGGAATTGATGAAGTTGGTGAGATAGTTTGGGTCAGAATAGAAAGGGAGTGTTTTTCAGGCCAGGAGATATTTGCTTTCTCTGGAAGTTAAAGGGCAGGGGTCATTGTAATCTTTGAATCTGGAATAGACTGGATGAAATTTAGATTCTTAAAGGAGCCCTCTGTTGTCAGTGAGGATTTGAGTGGATGGAAAGAGACTGGAGCCCGCAAGTTAGCAAGTGGCTGACCTTTTCATTGGCAGTAGGGAGGAAAATGAGGTGACTAATTCAGGATCTATGTAATCAGGAAGGATGAGAGTTCGGAAAGTATTAAAGATGTTGCTTCGGTGTCATGCTGGACTCCCAAGTGCTCTCTTGTTGATGGCAGGGCCATTGTGGAGCTCCTCCAGCTCAGTGCACGGAGAGATTCCCCCACAGTCGCACTTTGCATACCCAGAACCTATCCTTGCCAACCGAGAAGCCTCAGTGAAGTCACTCTTAGCCTCAGTTTCTCTGGTTGTGAATCAGGCTATTCTTATCTTTTGTAGGGTTTTTTTTCTTTCAATGAGTAAATAAGGTGAGATCCTTTGAGGGTGTATATTAAACAAGGTGTGGGGAACCACTCAGACTGCTTCAAACTCAGCGGTGTCTAAGGACACCTAAGGATGTGAGCCCACTTATGTAGCACAGGCACACAGTGGGCTAGAGTTACGTAATTATGACTTAGTTCAGGCAAACATGCATGCACTGGTTACACTGCTAGGTAAGAATGTAAACATGTGATAACAACTTGTACAAGAATTATGAAATAAAGACCCCGGTGGCTCTTGCTCTTGCACTCTTGTACTCTGCTCTGCTCCATGCTGCCTGCTGTTGTTGCTGGTATCTTGCACAGTGCGTTCTTTAACCTTGGGACCTTGTACTTGAAAATCACCCTTGGGCCTTCTAAGAGAGCTAACACAGGGGAAACTCAAAACAAATTTGGAAATTGAGATGGCAGAGTTCTAAAAAAGGAGCTTGCAGCAAGACTTTTATTATGTTTAGTGGGTACTTTTTGGAAAAAATCAAGCTCTGGCATCTAGCAAATGAGAGCATCAGACTGGGTTTTCCCCCACATTAGCTGTATGAGCTCTGGCAAGTTATGCAACCTCTTTGAGCCTCAGGTATCTTTTCAGTGAAGCAGAGACACATGTCTCTCCCTCTCAGGGCTGTGAGCATTACATGGAGCATTTGTAAAATGCCTCACACAGATCCTGGAACACAGCAGTGCTTAACAACAGCGAGTTCCCTTTTCCCTTTGTGTAAAAGTAATCAAAAGAGCTAGTTGTCTTTGTTGGTTTAGCCAAGAAATGGTTAATTCAGAGAGGAAAAGTCATTCCATCTGATATTTGGAATTTGGTCAAGGGAACCTGGTTGTCTGACTCGTCTTGGTTTCCCACCAGTTTTGTTGGCACTGTTCTGCTGTGCAGGGCTTTTGTCAAAGCTGCTTGCTGGAACACTAAGAGAGGCAGCTTTGTGGAAATACAAGGCAGAAATCATAGGGTGAGTTTCGAATATTAAGATGGGATGACATGAAATCAATTAAATAACATTTCCTCCTCCCACTTTAGGGTAATGAGTCCAGAATTGAGGGGAATGGCTCCAACAGAAGGAGAGGGAGCCATCGTCTGTGGTCCATATGCCTGCTTCATTCCGTATTCCTCCTCGCTGTCCATCTGCTTGCAACTGCCTGCTCTAGCCATGGGGCTTATAAAGTCACATCCCCATCTACGGATGCCTTCACTCAACAGATGTGAGGGTGAGGGATGGCCATATCTCTTTCCAAGTTTATCCACCAGCCCTCCATGCCTCTTTTTCCTCCAGTTTGCCTTTCAATTTCACTTAACTACCTTTCTCAGTTATTGGTCTTTGTAACAAAATTGGAGAGGGAAAGGGTTCCAAAGTGTAGGGACTCTCTATAGCATGCTGGGCATTTGTGAAGCACTCCATGTTTAATGTTTCTTATTAGCATCAGTGTGGGGTAGGCCTGAGTATTTCCACTTTACTGATGAAGACCTTAAGCCCTGAGAAATTAAATCACCTGTCCAAGTTTATACTTTAGGAAATGGTAGCGCTGGCGTTTACTTTTGGCCTGAATGCAGATTACAATCTGCACACACACACACACACACCCCGACCCATTCCTTTCAGTTTTGGGTCTCCCTTAATAGATGACCGCTGTTGACCCTTTAATGCTAAAGGATGAGCTCCCTCTAGTGGCAGCCTGCGGTTTGACACAACCTCAGTAGCCAGGGGACACAGGTGAACACTGAAAAACATTTTCTTTTGTGCAGTACGGTTTTGTCTAAAGAAACTATTGAGACTTTTATTATGGCATGCAAATGGAATCAGAATGTGAATTCTCCCCTATTGCAAAGTTAATTCCAGGAGAAATGATAACTCTTGTTTATTTCAAGGTAACAAAAGAGACAATGGCATTAACATTTTCATTGAGCCCTGTGATTTCCCAAAAGCTTCACATTCTTGTCTCAAGATCTTTAAGACATTCCAGAGAGGCAGGTCTTCCTTATTTAGAGTTAAGAGAGCTAGGAATCAGAGAGGTTAAGTGATTTTTCCAGGGTTACACAGTTGGTTAGCGTGGGAAGCCTAATTCTAACCTGGGCTTTCTGCCTCCACACATTGACCTGCTTTGCTACATCAAGGAATCTTCCTATTCCAGACCTGGATACATGACAGTGGATTATCTGTCAGAGCACGCGCAGGTTATTGTGTGATGTGAGGGTTCAATGATGCAGATTAAATTATGATGGATAATTGAAACTTTTTGCCACTTGTCTCTTTCTCCTCTCATTCTCCCACTGTCCTGGACAGATTATAAAAAAAACTTCATCAAGCTCTTGCTTGAAAATTGCTAGGTAAACCACACATGGTGGACACATTTGTAATCCCAGCATTCTGGAGGCTGAGGTAGGAGGACTGCAAGTCCAAGCTCAGCAGAGGCCAAAAGTGACTTAGTGAGACCTGGTCTGAAAATCGAAATTAAAAAATGGCTGGGGATGCAGCTCAGTGTGAAGGCCCTGGGTTTAATCTCCAGTGATGTGTAAAAACAAGACCCAAACCAAAACACTTTTTCCTGTGTTTCCCCATGACTCTAAGGATGAAATCTAAACTCTTAGGCTTGACATGCAAAATCCTTTACAATCTGGATCCTTCTTACCATTTTAGACTTCCGTCTCTGCACCGTAAACCTACTGCCATGTTGGCCCTCTCAGGGGACCCAAGGAAGATTTTTCAAGGATGAGGTCCCAAGGTTAAAGAACACACATGTGCAAGACATCAGCAACAACAGCAGGCAGCATGGAGCAGAGCAGAGCACAAGAGTGCAAGAGCAAGAGCCACCGGAGTCTTCATTGTATAATGCTTATACAGGTCGTTATCTCATATTTACATTCTTACATAGTATCTTAACCAGTGCATGCATGTTTTCCTGTGCTAAGTCATAGTTACATAACTGTATCTCACTGTGCACCTGCACTAGACAAGTGGGGTCACATCCTCAGGTGTCCTTTGATGCCCCTGAGCTTTGAAGCAGTCTAAATAGTTCCACACACATCGCCTTGGTAAAGTCATCACTTTATCCTTTCCTTGTATATATGAGCTCCTGCTACACCTATGCCACTTGCTCCATTTGGAGCAAGTCAGCTGTCTTCACCCTCTCAGATCAGATGGCAATTCTCGCTGAAGAGTTTCTGAACTCTCTATGTTATGGTTTGTGCTTTCTAACCCTTGAAACTTCTCAAGGTTCTTAGTTGACAAACGGTAGTTTTATTTTGAGCATCCCTTTCTTTCTCCTAGTTTAGTTCATCTCTGGGTCCCAAGTGCCTCACCCAGTTCTTGGTGCACAATGAATTCACTACTAGTAACTAAATGGCTTCAGGAAAGCTATCAAGAAAGGCCTCAGGGAATTTTGGGAAGCCTAAAAGTCAACTTCTTCCATTCAGTGGGGTTTAGGGTTACTTGACAATTTATAATGAAAACTCATTTTAAGCTTATATTCAAATGCCTTTGGCCATGGTGTGAAATCGATATGTGCCTTTTAAAGGAGTGTTTTTTAGAGGAAAATAGATAAAATAAAGTTAAATGATTCTTGGTTAACTTCGAAAATTTTGGTATACTTTGGGAAACTCTTTTGAGTATCAGGAAGAGAAGAAATTTTGTGGTTTCTTGAATGATTCGGGTCTTGGAAGATCACAGTTGTCTGGCAGCTTGGATGTAGATTAGCTGACCACAGCCAGAAGGTGCTGGAGAAGAGAGCTCTGTGCGTCCCTTCCCCCAAGCCATCTCCTTTATCCCTCCAGCAACTCGTACAGATTAGAGCTCACTGACTTCTTGAAGTCCCTTCCCCCACCATGGTGATGGGAAAATCAAACCCAGGGCCTTCCACATACCGGGAAAATGTTCTACCACAAAGCTATAATCCCAGTTCCAGTTTTGTGTTATTTTAATCACTATCTAGAAAATCTTTTTATTCATGTCTTTGACTCCCGAAGCTCTTCTACAGTGTCTTTGACCAATGAAGAAGAAGAAGAAGAAGAAGAAGAAGAAGAAGAAGGAAGAAGAAGAAGAAGAAGAAGAAGAAGAAGAAGAAGAAGAAGAAGAAGAAGAAGAAGAAGAACTTTGTTTGTGGTGTTGTTGATCAAACCAGTGGTTGCTCTACCGCTTAGCTATGCCCTAACCCTTTTTATTTTTTATCTTAAGACAGTGTCTCACTAAATTAAGTAGACCAGGCTGGCCTTGAACTTGGAATATCCTTGCCTCATTCTCTCAAGTAGCTGGGTTTGGTGAATTAACTAACGGTCAACTTGTAAAACCCAGCTGAACTGAATCAACATGGTTTTGGATGTGGAAGACCCACTGAAGATTGTTGCCAACAGCATAAAAAGAAAACTAGAATGATGATGTGTTGTTGATTCTCCTGGAGAAGGTTATCACACTGCTTTACCTGATATGAATTCAGCTGTTATCATCTGAGGAGCTGAGGTGCTTGCTGCTGCTAAGGATGACTGCAGTTCTCTTTGGGGGAGCTCTGGTCCTTGCTTTGAGTATTGCTTCCTAGTTCCAGTGTAGATCCCTTGACCTGTTGGCACAGGGCCATTATCCCACTGGTATAGACTTTCTGTCTTCCACTACTGACCTTTGGTCTTTCCCAGTGCATATCCTTGATACAGACTTGCATCAGCCATTGTTGTGGGCCCTAGGCCTCCATTTGAACTCATGGACATTGCCATGGGCCCGAGGTCTTCAGCTGGACTTGAGCAGAACATCACTGTGGAATCCATGCCCTCAGCTAAATTCTTTGGGTCTCTAGTGTGTGGACAGATCTCTCACACTCTTTTGCCTTTGACTGTTTGGGAGAATATTATAAAATAATCCTATAAATTATGTGCACTGTATTAAATCTATTCCCTTGTAAACCCTGACTACAACACTGGGCTTCCATGCGTGGCCTACCCAGCCTAGCTGACCAATGATCTTTTAGTATTTGCTTGAATCTAGAGGGTTAACTGTTATCAAAACAGCCCATCCATTGTTATTACAATGATTTTCCTTAAATATTGTTCTCAACTCTGTCTTTAATGTTTCACTTAACTAACTGCTCTGCATGGGAGGCTTAAAGCTTTCTTCCTTCTCTCCCAAAAAATATTTTCTCATCATCAACTTTTGAACCCCTTTTGCTCCTAGACGTAGCTTCTGGCTGCCCCTGAGCAGTCTCTGAGCAGGCTTGGAGGGCTGTCTGCAATGCGGGCTGCACACAGCTGGTGTGAAGTGGAACATAATGTCTGCCAGCTGCGTGCCAATCGGAACACTTGGTAGCGCCCTCTGGTGGGAGCTGGTCAAGGTCAGAAAAAAGTATTTATTACAAACTACGATGATAGGAACTAAAAACCACCCATGCTTCATCCATCATAAAAACCAATGGCTTTATCTTCTGTTGCTGCTGTCAGTGTCTGTCCATGTGCAGAACTCATTTTTATAGTTAAAATGATAAAGTGAATATTTTGTGTTGTGTTTTTCTCTGCCGAATGTCTTCTAGTGATTTTTCATGTCACTTAAAGGTTGACTGAATTGTTTTAATGGCTATAGAAATGCTCTTAGCGTGGAAGCACAAGGATCTACCTATCTGTCCTCTGAGGGTGAACAGGCCAGTCTTCTCCGGTTTTGACTATGTTGGCTATGGTGCACCCTCTCCAGACCCAGGCCTGGCCCAGAGCCTGTCATGTCTGATAGCATTTGTCTGTTGCCTTTGACAAACATCACTCAGTCTAGGAGAGGCCTTTGCCCTGAGCCTGGTTCTGACAGAGCTTGGGGAGGGTTCATCTTCTCAGTGTCCAGATGACCCTCTGCCCCATATGGCTCCACCGATCCCTGGACTCTAGTCTGGTGTCCACTTCATTCAGTGGGAGCCCAGTCCCAGAACCCTACAGTCAGATCCTATTCTTTTCCACTGGGGATGTGATCATGGCCACTCAGATCCCTTTTTAGAAATGAGGTGTGTGAAGTCCTCTCCTGCTGGGGGTTTTGGCCGTAGGTATCTCCGTGAGGACTACCACCATTAAAAAAGCCATCTCACTAAAGCTTTGTCCTTCCCCTAGTCCACTTCCATGCTGATACAGTGACCAAGGCCTGGCCCTCTGAAAGGAGACACTTTATATACTGCTCGTGGAATGTCAATCAAGATAGCCACAATGAAATCAGTATGGTGTTTTCTCCAAAACCTAAAAATGGAACTCTGATATGACCACCCATGCCATTCCTGACCCTATATTCAAAAGAATCAGAGTTGGCATACTCCAGAGATATCCATGTTTATCACGACACAGGTCACAGTAACCAACTTATGGGACCAACTGGATATATATATGTATTATTCAGCCATAAAGAAGACAGAAATCATGTTATATGCCGGACAATGATGGAATTAGAGAACACACAATAAGCAAAATAAGCCAGACTTAGTAAGGCAAATATTACATGGATTCTCTCATATGTGGGATCTAGGGGTAAAAAAGAAAAAAAGAGTGACAACAGGAAAGTAGAAGAGGAACTGTTACAGAAGAGGAAAGGGGCTCAGAAAAGGGAGTGGGGAGAGTAAGGAAATAATCCAGGGTACATATGAACAGATATTATAACACGCATATATGAAGTGTCACAATGAAACATTTTGGTCTATACAATGTGTATGCACTAATTAAAAAAAAAGCCCCACTCTCCCTTTCCAACCTGGGTCCTTGTGAAAGGTCCTCCCAGCATCAGCTTACTGTAAGATTGGCTGAGGTCTCCCTCAAGGCTGGATGTGAGCGCAACTTCCCGCTCTATTCACTCCTTCCTTCTCTCCTTTCTTCCATAAACACACCTGAGAACCAACATCCTAAACTCTGTGTGTAACACCACAGTAGCAATTTCAGAGTTTGCTTTCTGAGGAATCCAACCCATACCACCTTCCTGACCCCTGCTCAATGGGCACAGCTCTCTGCAGGAACCAGTCCCTGTCTGGGAGTGATGCCTTCCCTTCCCTGGGCCACACTTCCTGGGGGGCTGACATAGGTAGGAGGCCCCCTCTCTCCTGAGCCACCATCTGGGGGTGGACCACTGACTTGGAGGGTCACACAATCCCCCGAGCTGTAGTCAGAGCACCTCTGAGCCCCAGCTGGGTCAGTTTCCAACTCTTCCTTTGGGATCGTCTTCCCTACTCCCCCATTGGTATCTCCTCCTTAAGTCTCCACAGTCAAAGAAGACCAAGTAATAAGAGTGCAAATAAGAGCGCATTCATCCTTCTCTCCCAGGTGTCTCTTCCTCTCCTCCCCACTGTTACCATTGGATGGGGGCTCCATCACCTGCCCTGATTGGCCTGTGGTTATTCCTCCCTAACTGGCCAGCCTGTCTGCCCTTGTCCCTCTGCTGTTCTCCTCCACCCTGCAGTCAGAGGCATTGTTCTATTCACATTTATTCCTGTCTTTTTTTTCCCTAAAACACTCCAATGACTCCTTATATCCTATATATATCCTGTATATCCTATAATATCTTAGCAGAACATGGGTGCCCTCTTCAGCCCTCGTACCCCTCTCTCTGCAGCATCTGCAGCCCAGACCTTCCTCTGTGCCCCGCATATTGCAGTTCCCACCTCCTTCCAAGGATTTCCCCAGGCTGCTCCCTCTGCCTAGAATGTTGTTCTCAACTTTCTTCACCTGGTGAACTCTTGCTCATCCTTCCACATTCAAGCAATTGTCAAGCTTTGCAGGAATCCTCTTCCTGAAGCCCTGGGCTAAGACGCCCCAGATGATCTCATGAGCCTCTGTGGCCCCCACTTACTTTAGTCCTGGACTTGTGTTCACTTCCCAGGTCCAATGAGTCCTTTATTTCAATTTAAATTGTAACAAGCAATGTGCGAGTGAACCAATTTAATTATAGCCCCACTAAAGTTGGGTATTGTTAGTTTTAAATTTGATGGCTATGAAGTGTCCTGCATTGTTTTGATTGCATTTTTTATAGATATTGGGATTAAACATTTCCCCACGTGTACTGCTGATTAATAGCTTTTCTTCTCGTATGGATTATATATCTCTGTCCTTACCTTTGCATAATAACCTACAGTCTCACACCAGTGTCTTGACTTAGACCCACGAACACTAGAGTATTGTGTCAGAAAGGGAGCTGTTGGAATATGCCTGTGTGAATTTTGAGGTCTTTATATTCCTCTATGGTTCTAAGGCTTCTTTTCTATTAAACAATAGTTTTCTTCCACTTTGTTCCTGACTAGTACCATGTAATAACTAGTTAAAAATGTGGACTCCTGGGTTTAAATCTGATCTGTGCTTTCCCAGTGGAACTGAGATTTCCTCAAAGGCCCTGGGTGACTCTGCTCCAACCATTACCACCCTTGGGAATCACTGGCTGTCCAGCTCTGTAGTGTGTGTGCTTTTGCAGGGTCAGGTACCTGGGATCCAGAGGAAAGAATAAAGAGGGACTGTATTGCTGCACTCTGGCACCTAAGGAACTTACAGAAGAGCAAGGAGCATTTTATTCTGCGGGGCTCCAGATAGAGCCAGCAGGAAGGGCAATAACACCACAGAGGCAGCTCTGGATCAGCAGATGGGGGAACTCAATGAAGCACAGCATGGGGAGCAGCTGCTGGCAGGCTGTGGAGAGAACCTGGGCAGCCAGACAAGGCCAGGGCTCCACCACAGAGCAGCCCCTGCAAGTGGAAGCTGCCTGCAGCGAAGCAGGCAGGGCTGTTAGTCTTGGGATCTGGGAGTCTCGGTTGTAGCTTTTCTAAGGCAAGAGTCTTATGACTTCTGTTTGAGGAAGACATGGAGGGAAGATAAGTATGACTACTTTCCCCCCACTTAAAATAATCTATCATTTATCATCTATCTATCTATCTATCTATCATCTACCATCTATCTATCCTCTCTTTACTATCTACCTGTCTGTTCATTATCTATTTCTATTGATCATCTCTTTATCAACTATCTCATTAGCTACATCTATCAATCTATGTATTTATTTTCTATTATCACCATTATCTATCATCTATCATCTATTTATCTATTATCTCTTTATTATCTATGTGTCTTTATTATCTATCTATATCTATTGATCATATCTTTATCAATGATCTCTTTATTAGATAGTTATCTATCTATGTATTTATTATCTATCATCTCTTTATTATGTATGTGTCTTTATTATCTATAGCTATCATCTCTATCATCTATCTATCTATCTATCTATCTATCATCTATCTATTTATCTATCTGTCTATCATCTATCAATTAAGTTACAAATTTACAGGAAGAATGATAATGAGATGGAAAATTCCCAAGAAAGACAGAAATTGATTTTTAGTTTATCTGAGGAACAGTGACCAGCCAGCTCCCACTTTCATGTGCATTCTTTGTCTCCTCATCTTGATTTTGTTCTGACAAAAGCCAGAGGGGCCTGTCCCAAGAGAGACTGACATGTCAGCCTATGTTGGAAGGTGACCTTCCAAACCTAATGTGTGATTGGAACTCCTGCTGTATATTTGGATTCTGGGCTTTAAAGTCACAGTGGTTGAAATAGTACTTACCCATGCTGTTTTCACCAGGTGAGTTCAAATTCCCCTCCGGCCTCTTTCTGGGCTGCCTTCCCTTTTGTCAACTTCCAGTCGGATGCACTGATTGTCCCATAAAAGTGTTGTCTCATCCTTCAGCTATGTCTGTCCCAGTGGAAGCAGGGAGTGGGTACCTGTGGTAGGGACCTCTCCTCCTCCCAGGTGGGGAGGCCTACTGTGACATTAGCTTCTTTGTTAGTCAGAGATGGGAAAGGACCCCCCAGCACTGGCCACAGGGGGAACCCCTGTTGTCCTCTGGCAATGTCCCCCTGTTACAGGCAGCTGAGCTAGTTAGAAATATTGCAGGCAGTCAGGGCTGGGCCCTTGAGGCAGCTGGTACAGAGGACCAGATGTCTTGTGACCTTGGAGGAAACACACACCTCTTGCTGTGGGTCAGATCTCAAAACAGAAGGCAAAACAAATGCAACCACATCCTTAAGTATAATCCTTAGGGATTAGGTATGGATCACCTTAAGAAGCCAGGAGTCACCATCCCAACCCCCTATAGATGAGTCATGGATCCGTAAAGAATACTCGCTTGCTATGTGACTTGATTCCCCATTTGTCCCTGATTTGGTCAATTTTACCTGAACAATTAAATTTATTGATTAACCATAGCTCTGTCCCACCTCACGCCAGTTTTCCCAACTTTAGAACCACCTCACCTCATGGTTTTACTCTATAAAAATGCCTAGAAAATACAGAGTCTTTGGCAACCCACTCAGAATCCCTTCTGTCTCTCTCTCTCAGACAGAAGCTCTCTTGCTCTCAATAAATATTTCTGCTCTTAACCTCTGTTGTTCCTAAAATTCATTCTTTGATTTTACCACACCAGACATACAGTAGGTCAGGAATCTCATTCCTCTATATCACCTCCACCAACCTTCCCATCTTCTATCAGGATGCTCAGTTGAGAAACTAGGTTTTCTCTTCCCAAGTCTCAGCAAAACCTAACAAGTCTAAGCCTATGTAACTGGTGGAGTCTGGCTCCCCTTCTAAATTCCCGCCAAAGGCCTCCCTCTCAGTAAGGCCAGCTTTGGCCCCTGGATCAGACCCATTGATATCAGTGGTTGATCCACCTATGCATAATCTATTTCCATTGATAACAAAAGCCCCAGTGTTATGCCAGGCATGTAGAAGGAACTGAATAATAAATGGTAACCATTCAAGAGCAATGGATATTGTAAAGATGAATGATAATCAATTGCCTCCAAAGCCAAATGATTTAATACATTTTCATTGTTTATTTTCACCCAAATCTAATCTGTTAGAGAAAAATGTGGCTGGTTTTCTTAGATTTTAAAAAGTACCAGAAGTCTTAATTTAATATGCTGGAGGTCTTTAACTTTCAGGAAATTTATCCCAATGTTAGTTTTCTGTCATTGCTGAGACAAAATGCCTGACATTAAAGGTAAAGGAGGGAGGGTTTATTTAGCTCACATTTTGTGGAGGTTTCAGTCCTTAATCAGCTGTTACAGGGCAGGGTGACACACGGCAGAAGAACAACAGCTCATGGCTGTGGTAGACAAAAAAAAAAAAAATCAAGAGGGAGATGGGAAGAGAATGACAGACAAACCTCTTTCCCTCCCTTATGTTGTATGCAGGCTACCCACCCTAGGGCAGGTATAGCACTCACACCCTTAATCCCAGCATTAGACCATGAACCAATCACAGACTCTAAATTCAGCTGTCTCTAAAAATGGACTTTGCAGTCCATTTCATGACCGCATGAAGTTTGGGGGAGCATCCACACATAAACCATAACACCTGGACCTTCTTGATATATCAACATAGATCCTGCTCATATTTCTGCTATTTGGATTAGATGTGTCTTGCTATCCACTTGTAGGGATAAGTGACTCTTCAATAATTTTGTAATATATTGATTAAGGCCATTTTTGCTTTTCAAAACTAGAATGTATTCAGATATTTATTTGAAAGCACCCTTACTCCAACATCATTTGAAGGGATTCAAATGCTCTTTGGAGGTTATTTCACATCTGAGTTCACTTTTTAAAAAAGAAATGTTGTTGTTTCTCTATGAGGAAACCAACCACTTTAGTAATAAAATAAAAGAGGACACTGGTGGCCAAGCATGAAGTGAGTATGGAGCTGAGCTCAGAAAGTGCAGGGGTCTCCCCTTCCTGCTGTGTCTCTTGGGCTGTGAACCAAGAAAGCCCAGAGGCCCCAGTCCAGGAGATTGACTTGTTCTCCAGAGCTCCCCCACTTCCCAGAGTGGAGGGGTATCTACATGCTCTGGGGTTTGAACACATTCTCTTCTCATGGCCTCTCTTATGCACTGAGTTGTGTCTTCACTCCTCCCTCTCAGATTGATGTGCTGAAGTTTCATCCTTATGTAGCTGTATTTTGAGACACAGCTTTATGGAGTTAATTTTAAGAATCAATGAGGTCAGGAGGGTGGGTACATACTCTAGTAGGACTGGTATCCTTGAAAAGAGGAAGGGATGCCGGAATTTTCCATGCACATGGAGATGAAAAGCCACTTATGAGCTAGGAAGAGGGCTTTCATCAGAAATTGAATTTGCTGGCACTTTGGTCCCAGACTTCAAGTCCCCAAACTGTGAGAAATGAATGGCTGTGTAAGCTATTCTGTGGGATAGTGTTATGGTGGCACAAGTAGGCTGATATAGCCTTATTCTGGATTTTCTTTCCCATGGATAGTATATTAGATTCCTAGGGTTATCTTAAAAAAATCACCCTAAATTTGGGTACTTAAAACAGTAGATGTTTATTTTTCCACATCAGTGTCACAGTCCCCCTGAAGCCTCCACAGAACTCTTCCTTGCCCTCCACTTTTGGTGACTCTGGGTACAGTTTTACGGCTTGGGGCACCATTACTCTAATCTCTGCCTCCTTTTTTTCAGGCTCTCCTCACCCTTTCTCTGTGTTTAATCATTTGTAAGTAAATTTACCATTGATATGAGGGCCCCCCAAATAATACAGGATAACCTTATCTCCAGATCTTTAACTATACCCCTCCCCCCTCCAAATAAGGTCACCTTCACTTCTTCTCCAAAAAGAATTAGGACATGGATGTATTTTGGGGGCTACCATTTGTCTCACTCTAGATAGCCTGTTTTGTGCAGCACAAACGTTGACTGACGCATGTGTGCTTCTTGATGGAGAACCAGGCCCTCAACACATAGGAGCTCATGTGACCTTGAAAATGCCTAATATCACTTCTGTTCTATCAAGGAGGAGAGGAAATTAAGTGATTTTTTCAAGGCCAAAGAATGAAAAAAAATGTACCTGCATTTTAATCCAGGATTTTAATTTCTTGTTTCTAAATGTCATGTACTTTTTACTCTGCCCTAATGGCTTTCAATCCACATAATGAAGTAAAGATGATAATTTTCATTAAGCTAAGACATATAACTGTGAATCATGTTGAATGCTTCTTCTAGACCTGGCCCTGGGTCAAAATTTTATTTTTGTTATCTCATTTAATTTTTACAACTATAAATGGTGGGTGCTATTACGATGTCCATTATACAGTTGGAGAACCCGAGGCATAAAGAGTTGAAATTAGTCGCCTAAGGTCCCTAGAGTGGCAAACAGCAGAGTAATGATTAGAACTCATGGTCATTTCAACCTAAAGCCCCAAATTTTAATCTATGTTAGCAGCTTCCTTGAGAGGGTGATGTAGTAAAAACATACTTAACACAGGAGCGGGACATGCTTACGGAACTTGTGTGAAGGTTAAATGTAAAAGCTCCTCACACACTGCTTGGTTCAGTCTGGTAGAAAACAATGGTTATCATGGTTATTATTAGGTAGGGAGCCACAGGTGGTCTGGAGAGCCTCTCTGGCCCTCCTCTGGTAAGGTCATCGCAGCTCAGGCATGTAGGAGAGGAAGCCTGCAACCTTTTCTATCCCAGTGAGCACAGAAGGCAGAGAGGTCTTGGGTGAGTTTAAGGAAGGCATTTTTACAGCTATCAAATTTCTGGTTACAGAAATGTTGTTTACTGTCATGAAGTGACTGTGTGCACACTTAACAAACAAGGCGTGAATAGCTGATAGCCACTACCCCACCTCTGGACCTTCCGGGAGGTTAACCTAGAGACCCTATGACTAATGGATAGATTTTTCTAGGAGTGTGGGAAAATAAAAAAAAAATAGCATTCAGTGATAGCTGCCCAGGCCTTTTGGAGAAGAATCTTTAAGAAAAATTGACTTCTTGAAGATTGTATTATGTCACAAAGAAATAAGAGTGGCTGTGAGGTAGGAAAAGGTGAATGTTATATTCCACTTTTACCCATTTTTGATTTTTGCTTTTCTGTGTCTTAACTTGAATCACATCTGTTATCCAGTCTTAGGCAAATACTCTAAGAAAAGATACCATATAAAATTTGTAAAGGTGTACAATATATAGGACCTTTCAGTCTACATAATTTCATTTAATCCTCAGAATGACTTGCTATTATTCCCATTTTACAGATGTGAACATTAAGAACCAGGGGTGCTAATTCCCAGGATATTGAGTTAGGGAGCTGCAGATCAGAATCACAGCTCAGATTTTCTGAGTTGTTTCCATATAGATACAGTTTAACTCAGCAATGCTGGAAAAAGGCAAAGTGTGGGATATCAGCTTCACTTTTCCATTTGGAAACTTCTCTTCTTGTTAACTTTCCTACTTGACAAATACTAGAGGGCCCCAGGGAGAATCTACCTCTCAAAATACTCATCTCCTTACAGCACCTGTATAGCTAAATTGTATCCCATGCTCAGAGAGGCTCTGAATTTGGTTTAATTTTCTGCCACCACTGCCTTGAAATTTGTAATCATTTTGGATAAGGGGCCCTATAAATCATAAAGCTGCTCCTGTGAAGGAGAGTTGCCTAGTTCACACTTTTTCCACCAAAAGCCCCAGCAGTTCCAAAGGCCTGCTTGTCTTTTGGATGGTGCACATCTAAACAGAGGGACAGGCATTTAGTATTTTTACTTGCTCAGTCTTTCCTTTACATTAAAGGAAATAATTTCTGCCTTTTGTATCATAATTAGGAAAAATTTCCCTGTCTCTCCAAGATGCTATGGTTATCTGTGTCTTCTTCTTCAGTGACTGAATTTATTGCAGGTACCCACCAACAAAAGACTTCAGATAAGCACTGCCTATGGCCAACCAGTTATTAATTTGCTCAAGAAAAATAATAGTGCAGGTCTGCCAAAGCGAGAACACGTGCAGTCTGGCCTGCTGAGTGCCGTGGCTAATGCAACGGTGGGGTGGGTTGAATTCAGGCCAGGTACGAACCTAGAATGCCAAGGATGAGCCCTCATTTCTAGCATTGCTGTGACGTCTTTATTCTTCCCAAACATAGATAGATGTGTTGAGTTAGGGGATATTATTTAAAATAAGAGGGTCTTGGCTTGAGTATCATTAGCACGAGCATGAGCAATTTGTGGAAAATTGACAAAAGGGTGAGCAAGGAACAGGATCTCTGCTCTCTTGTAGCCCACAGCGTAGGGGACAGAGTGGGCAGAGGCAAATCAACAGCACAACTAGGTAATTACGGGCACCACAGTGTGCTATGATAGAAAATTACAGGGAGAGAGGTCTGTGGGCAAGAAGGCATCCAGGAGGAAGGGACACTCAAAGAAAGGGTAGAAGGAAGAGTTTATCAGACCCAGCGATGGCAATGAGGGAGTAAAGGACAGTCCCTGATGGGGCATGAGGCAAGGATCCTTTGAGAAATGAGAAAGAGCCAGTAAGGCATGGAGGCAGCAAGGAGCAAGAAGTGATCAATGAACCTGGAGGGGGAAAAAACCAGAGATTAGAATTTTGGTTTCTGCCCATAGAAGACATCACTGAGGTCATTAAAAGACTTCAAGCTCCATATTCTTAAAACCAGTGTGTGTGAATTATGGAAGGTGGACTGATTGGGAAAAGACGTGGAAAACAGGTCCAGGAAGGGGGCTGTGCCAGTGGCTCAGGTGAAAGCTAGGGGGAGTCTGGGAGAGGGGCATGAAGAACAGAAAGCTCGGGAGTGGTGGTGGCTGATTCATGGAGTGGTGCGGTAAGGATGAGATAAGATCATGTGTGCAGTCAATCAGTAATTATTGGCTTCCTTTCTTGTCCTTGAACTTGGGTTTCTGAGGCCCTTGGCCATCCTCTTAGAGACGTCAGCCTATAGCTCCTGCTGCCCAGAGAGATCAGCAGTGTCACCTCCCACCTTCTACATTAGATGTCTTTGCTGTTGATGGTTATTCTGTCTTGGAAGCTTTGGGGGCTGTCTGCCACCTCCCTGCCTTTGTTGAGATTATCATGAACCAAAGTCCTCAAATCTTTGTCTTCATGCTGCCAAGACATATCTCTGCTATCATGTAATTGTCCAAAATTACAGGGCAAAGGTGAAAAGAACTTATGTGCAGGCAGGTTAATCTACTGTTGAGCTGAGATTTGACGAAGGGGCCTTATGGCAGCTGAGCCATGGAGTGAGCAGCGGCTGCTTCCTCGGAGCAGGAGGGTAGAGCGGCTTGTCTTTCCCTATGTGATATATGGGGGAAAGGAAACTGCAAAAGAGGCCATGGAGGAGGAAGGAGCTCAACCTGGGGACATGCTCAGATGTATATGCACTTGTGTGCATGCCTCTGTGTGCCTATGGCATGTGTAGCTGCATGCTTATGAATGCACATGTAATTGTGCTATGTCTGTGTGCTTGCGTGCTTGGGCTCAGGTTTTCATGCACAATCTTGGCTCCGGTGTGTGGGGTGTTTGCGTTTGTTTGTGTGTGTGTGCACACGCCATGTATCCATGTCCTGTGTCTCTGTGTTGTAGGAGCCATGGGCCTAAGCAGCCCCACCCCCAAGTCACACATGCCCTTAACGGCCAGCAGGTGGCCCCTGAGTACCATGTGCTGGGCTTTGGGGACGGGGGTGGGGGGGTGTCAGCTGTATTCCTCCAGTCATCTCTTTTGTCAGAGATTCCTGGCATTAAGACCTTAAGAGCTCTGCTCTGGCTTCTTGGGACTTTGTCCTGAGGCTCTGCCTAGCCTGGTCCCATCTTCAGCAGCCACAGAAGAAAGGCAAATCCAGCAAGAGGGGGATATTGGTCCTAAGGATACACTTCTGACATGCAGAAAGGTCCTGAGGGTGGTGGGGCTTGCCTTTATGTGGGATTTCTAAATACCTAGGGTGTTCCTGGTTCTGCACCAGGCTCTTCTGGTGAGATGCTGGTCAGACAGATGAAAGTAGGCAGCTCACACGGGTGAGCCCCAGGCCTGTGCTGAGGCTGAGACAGGTGTGATTTGAGAATGCGAGTTGTCCCATGTGAGCCACAAAGGAGATAAAGAGTGAGTCCAGGGATGCCTGTTAACCCATGCTTGTAGAAACCAAGGAAGACAGGCAGAAGCTGCTTCACTTTCTTGAAAGGAGGGGCAGTGCCATCACCCCTGTCTCACAGAGATAGCACTGATGCCCAGTCTTTGTTTGTCTTTAGCTAGCCAGAAAGGCTTGAGAAGGAAACCAGAGACTCAGCTGGATTTGACCGCATGCCTGTGTGCGTTGGCCAAATGCCAGAGAGACCCCTTCATCCATTCTGCTGTAACCGATTACTATCTAAGTTATCTCCCATGTGTGGCTGGGAGTGGACAGGGTTCTGGTCAGCTTGTTTCTGGATTTTTTGGTGCCTAGTGAAGGTCTGAGCCAAGGTGGGCACATGCTGATGACTTTATGTGGAGGAGCCAGAGGAGCCG
Source organism: Dolichotis patagonum (assembly GCA_004027295.1). Lineage (NCBI taxonomy): Eukaryota > Metazoa > Chordata > Mammalia > Rodentia > Caviidae > Dolichotis > Dolichotis patagonum. Next base: position 61,909 of record PVJX010006781.1, read on the forward strand.
TGGAGTGGTGGAGTCCTTGGAATGCTTCAGGGTAAGGACAGTTGAGGTGATGGAAAGTGACCGGTGAGCTTACAACTAAATTTTGACCAGATTTGCTCTGGTTAAGTTAGGGGAAGCCCAGGAGACTGAACCTCTGAATAGGAAACTAAGCGAGACCTTGGTAGACTGTCTGCACTGGAATACAGTTCTTTGCTGTTTACTATTTTCTAGCAGGCTGCGCAGAGCCATGAATGAAGCTCAGGTTAGCCAGTGCTGGGGCAAGGAAGTGGAGAAAGGCACTTGGGGAGAGTCTGCCCTCAACCTCCTTACAATAGAAACAACCGAACTTTTAAATTTTGAGGACAAACAAGAGTTCATTTTAGAGTATTTATTGAGTGCCTATTGCTTTAATCCATGGTTTTAAATCCTAGTGCTTTTGGGAGAACATGGCATATAAAGTCCGCTCTCTTTCATTGGTTATATTCTAGTGGAGAGATAAGTAAACAAATGGACAAATTAACTGGATGCTAAGTGATAGGAATACAGTAAAACAAGGAGTGCACTAGGATGGCTTAGGAAGCTACTCAGATTGGGTGGTCAGAGGTGTCTCTCTGGGGAGGTGACTGCTGAGCTGAGGTCTGAATGATGAAGATGAGAAGAGATTTCTACATAAGGTTTTGTTTGAAGGTGAGGAAAAATATGAAAATCACCCAGTTAGTTTTATTTTATTTATATTCATTTATTTAAATTGCAAAAGTAATACATATTCATTGAAGGAATTTCAAATCTTATTAATGTATATGAGGCAAAATGTGGAGAAGTGACTCCTCTCCCCAAACCCCAATTCTACTTTATGGAGAGAATCTCTTTTTCAGTAGATAGGTAACTTCCCAGTTTTTCTCTGCGCATTTCTAAATATGTGTTTTAATTACTGATTTGGTCTTTAATTGCTTGTCTCATAAGACATGCAAGTTAAATCCAAAATGGGACTCTGGATTCTCTCCATGAAAGCACTTCCTCTCCTAGGATTTCTCATTTTAGTACATGGCACCACCATCCCACACCGTGGCCCAAACCAAAGGTCCAGAAGGCGTTCTCGATTCCTTGCTTGCTGACAGACCACAAGTCCAACCCCCCAGCAAGTCCTGCAGACTCTACCTGCAAAGTTTGCCCTGTGTCTGGACACTTGGTCATGCTCTCCACTGCTTCCAGCCTGGCCTAAGCTGTTGGCACATCTTGCTGGGACCTCCCCACTGCTTTCCTTCCGCCATTTTCTTTATTAATTCTCCAGCGACCTCACCACACATGTGGTCGTGTCTCTTCTTGTTTAATGTCCCAGTGGCTTTCCGTTAGCCTCAAGAATCAAACCCAAGCTCTTCACCCTAAGTCTGAAATCTGAAACCTCAGTATTGGGCCCTCCTTGTCTTCTCCAGTCTCACCTTGTCCTCTCTGCTCCTTACTCATTATCCTTCATCCATTTGGACTTTCTTTTCTCCTCTCCCTCTTGTCGTGCCCGAGGTCTTAAATTTATGGAGCTGGTTCTTTCTCACTCTTCTGACTCAAGTTCATGTCACTGCTAGGGAGACCTCCCCTACTAGCTCCAATAGACTCCCTCTACCTGCTGCTTTGTTCCCCCTCTGCCATCTCATCTGATTCCATATTTCATTTCTCCTGCAGTCCTTGTGTTATCAAAATGTATCTTGCTTATTTGGCTCCTTGTTCTTGCCTGTCTCCTCCACTTCCTTGGAATGCACTGTCTATCAGGGCAGTGATCTTCACTCCTACCTTGTTATATCCCTACTGATGTGCAAATAAAATAGCTTCCAGATTGTTGCTAATGGACAAGGCCCTAAGGCACATTCTTGTACATGCATCTTTCGGTAATTATGCAAAGGTTTCTATGGGACAAATTCCTCAAAGTCCAATATCTGGTTCCGAAAGTGATGTAATTTAAAATTTGGTATTATGGATTACTGTTTGAATTACTATACCTGTTTATACTCCCATCAACTTTGAGCATACTTTTCTCCAGATCTTTGTTGTCAACTCTGGATAATAGATGTATTTTCCTTTTTAAAAACCTATCTCATGAGCAAAAATCAGCTATTTTTAGTTTACCTTTTGATATGCTTTTTGATCATTTGTGCCTTTTCTTCTGGGTTGTAAACACATTGCTGGCCCTACCCACAATATGGTCTTCTATGCAAGAAAGAAGGATAGTTAACAAGTTCACAACTACCAGTGTGTGCCACATAGGATATATTATATATATATATATATTTTTTTTTTTTTAATTTCAATTTTAATTTTTTTCTTGCTGTTTTTTGATTAATCAAGAACACCATGTTTTCTGGAGTTAATCTTTGTTATATACATATTGTCAATCTTATCTGCTTTCTTTATCTTCCAGTGTTAATGCCTTTAAAAGGTGGAGGAGGGGCCTTAATTTTTTAATTTCTTTTATTTTGAAAATAGCTTGTGTAATTGTAAAAAATTGAAGTCTGTATGAAAAGTGATTCTCCCATTATAATGAGGTAAACTTGTGTAACTTTTCAAAAATTTATTTACGTGTGCATTTGTCATTCTATTAACAGTCATCTAGTATGTTTCTGGAATTATACTAGGTATATAAAAAAGATGGCACATAAATACTATATATATTTTTAGGACGATATGCTGTCTTCATTTTTGCATTTTAGAAGCTTCCAATACTAGCATATACATAACTACTTCATTGTTTTCAATGTTTACTCATTATTCTTTTTACATGTATAACAAAAAATATTCAATCAAATCCCTGTTGATGGGCATTTACATTGTTTCCTGTGTGTGTGCCATTGCAAACAAGGATGCAGTGAATATCCTATAGCTCTATCTTTGCAGGCATGTGCAAATATATCTGTAGCACAGACTCCTAAAATGGAATTGCATTTTAAGTTTGATAGACATTGCCAAATTGTCCTCCAAAACTGTTCCAATTCACACTCCCATCAAATGTGTGAGAGCACCCATTTCTCTACTTTATTTGCAAGCCTGGAGATTATCAGTCTTAATTTTTTGCAAACATAGTAGACAGAGAATGGCATTTCCTTGTTTTATTTTACATTTGTCTAATTAGGAGTGAGGCTGAAAATCTTTTTAAAAGCTTATTGGTCACCTGTGTTTTTCTGTGAATTTTCTGTGCATGTTTCCTATTTGTTACAATGGGTTGTCTTTTCTTCTATGGATAGTCAATCCTTATTCCTTTGTATATTATACACATTGCAAATATGTTCTTCCAAGTTGTCTTTATTTTTTTAATAGTGTTTATGTAGAATCTCCCCTTTTTGATGGAGAACATGACAATTTCCATTCAGAATACTGTTCTCTAATGTCTTTCTATAGATGACAGAACCTATATTTAGGTAGGTTTTTCTTTCTTTCTTTCTTTCTTTCTTTCTTTCTTTCTTTCTTTCTTTCTTTCTTTCTTTCTTTCTTTCTTTCTTCTTTCTCCTTCTTTCTTTTTTTTTTTTCGTGGCCAAAATTCTTACAGGACTATGGAAGAATTCTGACCTACTGGAAAGCAGGAATCTTTTGCTGTTGTCATTTTTCTTGTCTTAACATAACATCTGTTATGGTTTACATGTAGCTGACCTGCAAACAGTCCATGTGCTCATAGTTGGGGTTTTTGGAAGAAGGTTGGATTATTGGGGTTTATAGCTGATTTGTTGGTAGGAGATGGGATCTGGTAAGAAGAGGTGGGTCTCTGGGAGCCGGGCCTGGAGGGTTTTATCTCCTTAGTTCCTCCCTTTTAGCTCTGCTCCCGTGGTACAATGACTCATGTGAGCAGCTTCTCCTCCTCCATGCCCCTGGGCCATGCTGTCCTGCCTCAAAGCCAGCTGACTAGGGACTGACACTTCTAAAACCTCAACCCAAATAAGTCTTTCCTTCTTCAATTGTGGGTGTTAGACATTTTGTCTCAGCTACAAATAATGATTAAGACAGAACCTCACTACTGGTTTACATGTTTTCCTATAGATGAAAGTGTTTTGTTTCATTTAAACCGCTAGGCATTCATGTCTTTCACTTACTTAAAATTACATCACATACAATGCTGGAGGGCTTCTCATCTTTGATTTAGATCATCATTTTAACAGCCATTCAGGGGAGTCTTTCTGATTCAGTGATGATGACGGAGGTGCTGGCAGTGGGGTGAGGTAAGTGGGTAGGTTAAGGCTTCCACTCCTCTTCAGTCTGAAGCCCAGCCATTGGGATTCTGTGTGATCCCACCCAGAGGAACCAGTGGAATCTAAGCTTAAGCCGCCTTCCAAACTCCTGCTCTGGAGCAGGCTGTTCGTTATCTAAAGGCTGGAAAGCTCTGGGGACTTCAGAGCATGGATTTTCATATTGTTGCTCTCCTTCTCCTTGTCATAGGAGCCTGTCTTAAAGCTCTGTGGTGACCCACTAGATGGATGTTCATGGGTGTTCACAAAGCAGACTTTGATTATTAGGGCATCATGACATCATTCTCTCTCCTACTCAGTGGCAAGATTGAATAATATGTCTTATTTTTTGAGCAATGTTCATTCATGTCTGCTCAAATACAGTGTTCCCATTTCAATGAAGAAGTTCATCTAGGGAGAAAAGGTACAGCAAGGGAGGAACTGAGTAGAAGGTCCTTTCTCATTATGGTCATCTAAAAGTAGCAGCTATGAAGCGTTCCTTGTAGTTGGAAACCCCAGCCGTAGAGACAATACCTGTCTCTTTTTAACAAGATGTTCAAGGTTGGATTGCTTCAGTCTTGGTTAATTCAGCAGCTCAACAAAGACCAAGATTTCTTACATCTGGCACAGTATAGTCTCTGTGGTTTGCAAGTTATGTGCAAATACAACAGTGTATGATATTTTTCCTGCTGGCGAACCCTCCACCAATCTCTTCTCAAGACTCAGGGAAACCTTCTCTTAAAGTCCCTTGAGATGTTTCTCTTGTGTCTCATTTACCAGAACTGAAACACATACCCACTCCTCAGCCAGTCACTACCAAGGGAATGGGATTAGGCCAACCTATTACAATCTGCTTAAGAGTTTACCTTGAATAAGAGAGTCACCTTTCTTTGCCTGATGGTTACCTGGTCAAGAGAGGGTATTGTTAATAAGGAAAGAGGAAATGGAGAGGCAGCCAGCTGTGTTTGCTTGGATACTGTTTTTATTTTAATTACTTGTATTTTTCTAAAACATTAACGTGATTATTGTTGGAGCAATTTGATCCAGTATTTTGAGGTTTTACAGTTCATTTCAAATGATTGTAATAACAAAGAATGTGCATATATATGTATATTAAATCTGGTTCCACTTTAGGAGGAGACACTCAGTAGGAATGAGATTAGAATTTTAATTGTTTTCCATACAATCAAGCATTCAACAGACCACAATGTTTTGTGTCCAGAAAGAAAACTGGAGATATATTAGAATCAGAACTAAGTGTATGTTTATTTTATAACTTCATAATTCTTTCTTCTTTGAATATTTAACATGCATCATCCAATTCTAGAATTTCATCTAGAAATTTAGTTTGCATCCATTTAGTTTGGCAACACAACTACCACTTATTAACAAGTAACTGAGTTAATTAATTAATTACTGTACTTTTCAGATTGGTTGAAAGGAGCTTGGATACGCGGATGGTGAAATAGTGCTCTCGGATTCCAGGTAACTTTCCCCAGTAAATGAAGTCACATCTTTGGTATGTTTTAAAGATGAAAATGTACAGGCTCGGTATGTTGACTGGTTGGGGAACAACCTAGCTTGTGCTAAAGGTGTATTACATCCATCTCTGACAGTTGGCTGTGTGGCAGAGTAAGGTTGCAAGATACAGATTCCCACTGACAGAATGAAACTGTATGTGTTCTGAGTAGAGCCACTATTGGGCTCTGAAGACTCTGGAAATCTAGTTGTCATATACGGTGTAGACTGTTGATGGCTTGGCAAGGGTAATGAGAAGTGCCATGCACTGGATCAGGGCACATGCAATGCCCAGGGACCACCACTGGCACCTGAGAACATGAATTATGCGGTATGCACCTCCCAGCTGTTTGAGCTAAATTGACTCTCCAGGGTCTGGAACCCAGTCCAAATTTCCTCATGCTGTGTTATACTGTGGAATTCAGAAAGGGGAAGAGAGAAGAAGGCTACCCTTTGCTTTTGTATCCTTTCATACGTCAGAACTGATTCTCCAAAGTAATTTTTCTTTGCGCATCTAAACATTTGAACAATGCAATATAGAGTCAAGTTTTGAACTTCTGTAGCAAGACATCCTGAAAATAAATGCCATTCTCAACCTTGGCAATAATTTTCCCCACTAATCAGAGATCCAGAGACCTGTCCTACTAGAGAGTAAGACTAGAGAGACAAACTGATGATGGTGGTCTCAGCATGGGGATGAGAGGAAAGAAAAAGGTGTATGTGTGTGTGTGTATGTGTGTGTGTGTGGTGTGTGTGTGTTGTGTGTGTGTGTGTTGTGTGTGTGTGTGAGACAGAGAAGGAGAGAGACAGAGAGAGAAAGAGAAAGGCTGTCTCTAAGACAGGCTCTGGTAGCAGGTTTCTGGGTAAATGAAAGTTGTATTGTCTTCCATCAGAGATGGCTTGAAAATAAAGTGCTTTAATGCTAATACTGCAGATGTCTGCAGGAAACTCAGCACCACACTGAACACTGTAGTTAGATAGCTGTGCAAAAAAGTACATGAAGGAAAGCGCTAATGTGCAATACTTCTATTTAAGATAGAAGGAGGAAATAGAAATTGTGATAGCATGCTATTTCAAGTAATAATAGAAAGTACTTGATGTTTACATGGTGAATGGATCAATACTAATTCTGTAGTCAGTGCACATACAGTAGTTTGGATTATACAAGTGATAGATGCACTCAGTATAGCTGAAATTTCCACCCTGAAACATTTATTTCTCGCTGCGTGTTAGATGGAATTTTCCACCCAACTATCTGGAAGGATTTGCATAAGAATGGTGATAGAGCAGTATTCTTTAATGATGTGCTTTTCTTTGTTAAACTTCAAAAATGTCTATGGTACATGATGAGGTTTGGGTGAATTGCCAAGCTAATGCTTTTATATTTTCTTTAAAGAGCTTATCTTCGTGGTGTTGTGGGAGTTACTTTATATTGTGGTTATAAAGACAGTGACAGTAAAGCCGAATTTGCAGCAGCCCCCAATAAATGCTTCCTCCTCTTCAAGATCTTGGTTCTCTTATGAAGGGAATTTGGACAGACCCTGCTGCCACTGGTTCTGCTGCTCCCATACCTGTCTCTTCTCACCCAGAACTGAGGATGTCATTCTCCAGCTTGAACCATGTCTCCTTGTTAGCAGGAAAGCAGCATCATTCCTTTCAGACAGGCTTGAGATTGGCCCAAGGCCTGGTGCTCTCATTGAGGTGGAGTTGAATTATTTAGATGAGAGTCTGGGAGCAAATGCTGTTTGGAAAGTGACCTTTTGGTCCTCCCTAAAGAACCCAATGTTTATAAAGTGTGGAGGAAAAGAGGCTGGAATCCTGGGAATTTCAGGAATGCCGCCACCAAGCAATAGACTCACTCTCAGATTCAGCTCCACAGAAAGGATTTTCAAGGACAAAAGTGGAAAACAAAGCACCAAAGCTGGATCCTGCAAGGTAGTCTGGGAGAGGACTTCACATGAACCCTAGTGTCAATGAATCTTGAAACTCAAGTGTGGAAGGAAACTCGGAGGTCACCTAATCCTGCACCATTTGTCTAATCTCTTTCCTGACAGAGCTTTGTAGCTCATTGGTCATCTGTTGCCGGTTGCATAACTCTATGGACAAAGAACTCCTTTTCACCCAACAACAAAGGCTTCGGAATGTATCTTATAGAGGAGTTACTATGCTCTGGACATAGTGATAAACCTTGGAGATTCATGGTCTTATTTAATGCGTACAACAACCGCCTTATGAGGTAGGTGTTTTATTGTGATTCTGTTTTACAGATGGGGAAGCTGAGGCTTTCTACACTGCAGAGAAAGGATTTAAACCTATAGACTCCAGGGCTTGGGCTGAATGCAAGCCCCTCTTGTCCAGTTTGTCCCCTCATGGGTAAACCTGATCAGTATTCTTCTGTGCATGAGTGACACTGGGGGTGCATCTTGCTCCTCTTCTGTGTGCTAGCCATTCATAAATTTGAAGCAGCTTTCTTGTCCTACTCTCCCAGATTTGTTGTTTTAATTCCAAGCAAAACATTCTTCTTTGCCTCAGTTTGATGAGTTCTTCTAGACCCATTCCCACTCACCAATGTTCTCAAAACATCTTATTTATTTATTTGCACTCATACAAAAACATGTTCCACTTATTTATGGAATGTTTTGAAAAGATATTATACTTTTTTACTGTCTTTTATTAGGAGACAGTGGGCTTTGTTGGTGACATCTAACCTAAAGGGATCTATTCTGGGTGCCCAGAGAGGACTTCCAGAGAGTACATGATGAACTTTTTCCACAGCCCTTTTTAGGCAGAAGGCATCTAAAAAATCCAGAGCATTAAAATAAGCCAGGGTTGAGCTTCCATGTCATTGTCAGTGGAAAAGACAATGTCAGAGTAAAGGACAGAAAACCTTCTTTAGAGGTGGTCCTTTGCAGCCCTGTGGGAGGCAGTGCTCTCTTTGGTAAAGAAAGCTCCCAGTCAGCCTCTGACCTGTGTTCTCCAAAGCTCTTGGACATGTCACCCTACACTCCCTGTATCAGCTTCTAGGCTTGTGAAAGGTGATCTTGCTGTTGACACTCTGGTGTTGTATTTTTCATCGAGAAAATTCTGACTCAAAACTAGATGACCAGGCCCTTCCTCTGTGAACTTAGGCAAATCACTCTACCTCTCTGGGGTTTAGTGTCTTCATTTGTAGAGATGAATAAGCCTTATTAATAGGATATGAAAAGAGTTAAATGAAATGGTGTTGTTGAAAGCACCCAGCGTCATGAAATTAGTTGAATTGTTGCACCACAGGAGAAGTAGCTTTTACTGAACATTCTCTACACGCTAGCTTCAGGTGTATATTGCATTTTCTTCCTCATATGAGTCTTAGTTGATACATACAACTATTACTACCCACAAAGAAACTGAGGCAGAGAAAAAGTAAGTATTTGCTCACAATTCTTTGGTTACTAAGTGGAGAAGCTGAGGTATGAACCCAGGCACCAGGTACAGCCTTTGTACTGGTCTCTGAAGAATTATTGAGTACTGATAACTTGGTGCTAGAGACCTGCTGTCCCTTCCTTATTCCTGGAGAACAACGCCTGTGTGGCTTTACATTTGTTGCACCTCCTAGCCGTGATGAGTGCCTTTGGGATGTCATTCTAGGACTATAAAGAGCCCCACTATAGCACAGCTCTGCATAAATCAAGATCAGTGTGAGGTATGCAGCCACAGAGTTAACAAAAGAAACTGACCACAAAGGATCACATTGAAATAATTGTAAGTTGAAGGTATAGAGGTAACTTTGATAATGCCAGGTTATTCTGAGTTCAAAAAAATGTCCACCAGTGGCAAGAAATAGAAAAAATTTTAAAGGAGCAATTTACATTAATATCATTCTTCTGTAATCCTTGTGTTTAAATTGCTCAAGAAACACTTTCATTTCTTACCCATTTCCTTTCTTTCTGATTCTGCAGCAAAATGAGGACAGGGAAAGGAAATGAAATTCCTTCAGTGGCTTAAAAATATTAAGTATTTTTGTTTATTTTTTATTTTAAAGAGAATAGAACCCAACAAAACAAAACAAAACAAAACAAAACAAAACAGAATAAAGCCAATCAAGCAAAGCAGTGAAAGTGGTATAGAACTTCAAAAACAGGATAATAAGAAATCACCAATCGCTACCATAATATATCTTGCTATCTATACAATAGTTGTCCATACCATCACACATATCAAAAATCAAACAAAACTAAACAGAATAAAACCAGTCAAAACATAACACTGAATGAAACAAAACAGTGAGAACAATACTGCATATTGTTATCTTCAAAATAGTTGCTCATGTTACCAGATACAGGAATAAAACAAAACAGTACAATGGAGCAAAATTTTGGATTTCAAAAACAAGACAGGAGGGCTGGGGATTTAGCTCACTGGTATAAGTGCGTGCTTGGCAAGCACAAGGTTGTGAGTTTGATCCCAGTAGCAAAACCAAAACCAAACCAACCAACCAACCAAACAAACAAAAACAAAAAGCAAGACAGGACGAAATCCCCCACAGTTGACACAGTGCACCCTTCCATCCTCCAAGTAGATGCCCAGACCACCAGCCCCAGGCCTGCAGAGTCAACCAAACAATACAAGCATCGAGCTATTCCCTTTCCCTCAGTTACTATCATCTCGTCCTGAGTTCTCTGAATCAGTGGGAGTAGGGAGGGAGGGCTCTTCTGGTTTACAGCCCATGTACTGGCTGACTCATAGGAAGGCATGGTTTCTCTTCTGGCTGAGGCCTTACCCAACAGCATGGTGGAGCTTGCTTCACGGAAGGCTTGGTTTCTCTTCTGGTTGACTCTTACCCATCAGCATAGTGGGGCTTGCTACACAGGAAGGTGTGGTTTCTCTTCTGACTGAGACTAAGACAATTATTTTTTTCATTTGTCTTCTGGAGGTTGAGGTTTTAGTTAGAGCCATGAATCTGAGTCAATGAAGGATGAGTCAATGAAGGGATTGATAAAAGTTTGGCTTCCTTTAGGATAGAAATCCACAGGATCCAGCTTCTACGTTGTGGCTCAGAGGGCTGATGTCACCTGGACCATCATGTACTCACCATGATTTAGCAACCCAAGTCCCAGACTGGTCATTTAAATAGCTTCTTCAGTGTCCTAAAACTAGTCAGATCTAAATAGCATTGTTAGACAATTGAATTATTTCTTGTCTGTTGAGGAGACCAACTTTCATGGGTCTTTGGCTTTTGTGATCTCATCTGTCATTTGAGAATATGATGAAACTTGTGTATTTTCTCTAAAGGGAGTTGGAATACACACTTAAATCTCAGTTTTGTGCATTTTCAGGTTAGAGTTTGGATCCTCATGAAGCCCTTCCATGGTCTCAGGTTAAGTGTCTTTCAATATGTACCATGGATAATTCAATATCTCAATATTGGTTCATCACTGCCAATCTCTCCCCTCTTTTCCTTTTCTACTGTCATTGCCTTGGTTTGGGTCCTCATACTTTCCTTAGGTGATTTAATTTCTTTTGAGTTTGTTTCTTTGGCTTTAGTTTCCTTCCCCTCCAAATCAATTCTCTATATAGCCTATAGAAAAACATTTTGTTAGAGTGAGGGAAATTGTGAGATAAAAATAAATAAAATCATACAAATATATTTTTCAGAATAAAATAGGTAAACCTTATCATGGGTATTTTAGAAAATGAAACTAGTCAAAAATTCAGTCTCCACATCCAGAGGCAATCAAGGGTATACCTTTCAATAGTATATTTGTATTGAAAGTATTTATAGTTGCGATCAAACTGTATGCATGTACATCCTCATGTCCAGATATTTTACTGAAAACTCATTTTTCCTTTGTCCAAATATATATTTATGTATTTTTATTATGAAAATTCTAAAGCATACACAAAAGCAAGTACAGTATTATGATTGTTCCTCTCCTACCACATATGATTACTTCATCCCAGAAATGATCAATATTGTAGTGATTGAGTTTTTTATGTGTAATAGATGACATCAAAATTTAGTGTCCTAAAACTACAACTACTTATTTGGCTCCTAATTTTGTGGAGCAGTGATTTCGGCTGGGCTCAGCAGTGTGGTTCTTTTGTTCATCTTGGCTGATCTCCTTCATGGATCAGTGTTTGTGCCACTTAGCTAGGTTGCTATCCTTCAAGGACTGGTTGATAACATTTCAGTTGGTGGGAAAGACTGGGTCCTATCTCTCATTGTCCAGCAAGCTATATCAGGGATTCTTCACATGGTAATAGAAAATTTATAGCACAGCAAGATGGTGAATGTTTTTTAAGTTTGTGATTATATCTCATTTGGTAATGTTTCATTGGTTAAAGCAAGTTACAAGGTCAGTCTCCACTGAAGAGGTGGAGGAGTATGTACCACCTCTTTTTTTTTTTTAAGCAAAATTATTATTTTTTATTTAAAAGAGAATAAAACAAAAGGGGGCAGCACAGAGCAGATCAGAACAGGACAACATAGGCAACACAGTACTTTACATTAAGTCAACTGGACATCAACAGTATCTAACACCATATCTCTTACTCTGCTATAGTTGAGCATAGTTTCAATTACAATAATATCAAACATAACACAATAGTATAAAGCCAGGCATATAGTGAAAGAATTCCAGGGCTTTCTGAACCGAATAACAGAAAATGATCAATGGGTATTATAATATCTCATTTTTGATAAAAAAGAAAAAAATTTGTTTGAACTATCACACATATTCAAATTCCAATAAGACACAATGTGGTAGATAGAACCAATGGTAATAGAACAAAAAAAAAAAAAGCATGGTAGGACTTCTAAGAAGGATAATATTAAATCAGCAATAGCTGTCATAATGTTTTCTTCAAAACAGCTGTTCATATCATATATAGTCAAACAAAACAGGATAACACCATTCCAACTGATGATTTAAAACTTTGAAAGACTTTGAAGCTATGAGATGGGGACTCATGCTTACCATAAAGTCTTATATACTCTTATCAAATCTCATATTAGGGAGATTATATGGTATTTACCCTTGTGAGTTTGGTTTATTTCACTTAAGAGAATGGGCTCATCGTGTCCATTTATTTATAAATATCTCGATGTGATCATTCTTTATAGCTGAGTAGTACTCCATTGTATAAAAATGCCACAACTTTTTTATCCATTCCTCAGTTGATGGGCACTTAGGTTGTTTTCAGGATCTGGCTATTACAAATTGTGCTGCTATAAACATGGGTGCACATAAATCACTGTGGTACGATGTTTTCAGTTCTTCTGGAAATATGCCTAGAAGCGGAATAGCTGGGTCAAATGGGACTTCCATACCCAGCTTTTTGAGGAATCTCCAGACTGACCTCCACAGTGGTTCCACCAGTCTACACTCCCACCAACAGTGCAGAAGAGTTTCTTTTTCCCCACAGCCTTTCCAACACTTGTTGTTGGTAGTGTTTTCTATCTTGGCCATTCTTTCTGGAGTGAGATGGAATCTCAGTGTGGTTTTAATTTGCATTTCTCTCATGACTAATGATGATGAACATTTTTTCATGTATTTATTTGCCATTCGTATTTCTTCATCTGAGAACTGTGTATTCATTTCAGATGCCCA